>JAQFXM010005763.1:0-14367 GCA_034693345.1 Entomobrya multifasciata | reverse complement strand
AAATTCCCAGCCGTTTCCGAGATATCGGGGCGACGGACGGCCGGACGGCCGGACGGGATACAGTCAGAATCGCAAACTCAAGAGATACTCTTAACAGAGTATCTAATAAAGCCTACAATTCCCAGTTCGCATTTTCATATTGATTATGCACACATTCAAAAAAAACATTCAAATGATATGATGTAAAGCATTCCAACAACTTGATTCATGTGATTGTAAAACTCTTCTGGGGTTAGACCAAACCAAACTTGGGATTTTTCTTCAAATTCTCAACTAATTCATCATCTTTGCATTGTAGCGTGAATCCTCTCAATCTAAAAAACCACCACCATCCAACTTTTTTTTCGACTTCACAGTCATAGTCACAGCGATTGCTCATTGTTGAAAATTCATTGTCAGCAGACATATAAAAGCACACAATTTTTACCTTTTTACCATTAGCAACGATGACAACGCAAAATGTTCCATTGCCATGGCCCTTGCAATTACTCGCAAAGGAATGTAAAGAGAATGCCTAAACCCAATCCATATATCATAAAAAAATATGAACGCTTTTTTGTGTTCTTGTGCTGGTGTACCAATGGCAATGCCAAAGCAAAAATGAATAGTAGTTATCTATCGTATTTTATCATATAGCTCATTGTTGTTTCGCTGCTAAGGTAAAGGTAACACAGAAAAAAATACAGGCACAAGGCTAGGCTATAACACAGAAAACAAGAAGCAAATTGTGGAAGCAGAAAAAGGGGAATTCTGACGCGGAATCATTATATTTTATGTGTGTTCCCTATTCTCCTCTTGCTGCCTCGTACTTCCATCATCATACCATATACTTTTGCTGGTCTCTCTGCACTTGGTATCGTATATTTGGTATTGCATCGAAAAATGGGCAAGCCAAAAGTTGGTATGCACAAGAAAACCTTTTTTGTGTAAAGAAGGGCTTATTTCGTTGCATATTGTCTTGTTGTGGGAGAGAATTGATGTGGATGGTGGTTGGTGATGGCGAGTATATGGTATGGTGACTGCGACTGTGTATGATCACATCACAGCCATCACAGCTACAGCCTCAACAAACTGAGTGAGTAGAAGAACCCAAAAAATTAAGAGTTCTCGCCTTTTTCCTTCGTTCGTGCTAACAAACTGTATTTATTTTGCTTGATGCGTTTACATTTACTATTTGTTGGGGGTTGAATTCTCTGGGCTGTGTTGTGTGAGGCTACATCAAGTTTGCTCTCTTAACACGTAGATTGTAGATCTAACTTGATGTTAAAGTAGTTAAGGATAATGGAATAGTAGTCACGTAAAAGGCAATAGGCAACCAAAAAACCTTAATGTCGAAAATGCGACGAGCTGTAAACCAAAAATGTACAACAGAAGGCAAGAGAATAAAGTGTGTGTGATGTTGGATGGATGTGATGTGAGAGAGAAGTTCTCTCTGGCTTTTAACAATTTCCCTATAAGACTGTGTGTGAATCGTAAAAAAATACGATGAGAATGCATTGTTGCATTCTGCATTCTCTCATGTTTCATCTCATCTCTCTGGGAATTGAATAGCATACACATCAGAAAAACTTGAAAAAGTGGAGAAGGAGCACTTGAGTTGAACGCAGTTAAAATGACAACTGCTTGTGAAACCAAGTTGCTCGTGGAAGAATGAGTGATATAAAATATCCTTGTTCTTTTTTGCCTATTATTGCCCCGTGTCTTGTCCTCCTCTGTCTGCTCTGCTTCTCGTGTGTGTTTGCGTAGTTGTGTAACTTAACTTTGTGTAGGTTTTAGGTTTAAGGGTAGGATTATTATATGCCATACGAACAAATGAACGTTTCCATTCCATTTTTCTCTCTGCTGCATATAATATACGCTGCGCTGGTGCTTATGCTGCTGGTTGGTGTTTGGTACTATGTGGATTTGAATGTTCTCATGTTCTCTGTTCGAGTCGAGTAGAAGTTGTGGACGTGGACTAAAGTGAAGCCAAAGTACAAAAACTTTGCTTTACTTACTTTACTTTTTGTAATGTTAGATCTACAGAGGAACGACGTATGTTGAGTTTACACAGTTTAGAAGGAACGCTGCGCTGCGTTATAACATGCTCTGTTTTTATACATGTGTGTGTGTGCTTTTTTATTATCAGTCAGCTACAGAACACGGGCAAACAGCAAAGTAAAAAAACAGACCAACAAAAGTAGTAGTAACGACCTGCTGCGATCGAACGAACCAGACTAAAATGAAACGCAAACAGGAGAGCAAGTTATAAACACAACAAAAGCTCGAGTCCTCCTATCTCCCTCAATTCCCAACTTTTATGCAAAAAGCAAATTCATGATGGCTGGCTGGTCTCCTCTCTTCTCCTCTAACTTGGCTATATGATATGATGATATTTTGTGTACTCAGCTCTCTGGCCTGGCCTGCCTGGCTCTGGTTCTCTTGTTTCGCTGTTCGTTCTAGCTCACATCACTTCTCTCTTCTCACACAAAACACCATTCACTATTCACAACTATTACTCTGCGCTTCTGGCATAATACATTAAAGTGGAGAGAGAGAAAAAAAATTGTACACGAGAGCTTTTTGCCTTTTATTCCACCTTCTTTTTCCTCTTTGTTAAGTAAGTTTAACATTCAGCCTGCATGCATTTTACATTGTCGTCATCATTTCATAAGCCTTGCTAACATTCACTTCACTTCATACTGCCACGCAAATAGTATAAAATATCTCCTTCTCTCTCATATCCTCATATCCTCCATCGCTTTTCGTTTCGTTCGTGTCTGCCTTGGTCTTGCTAACTTGCTTTGCTACTTTACCAATTTTTTTTAGCCAACTAAACCCAACCAAACCAGCAGCACTAGCAAAACTACCAACCAACCATTTTTATCATCAGCATATATCCTTGGTTATCTTCAGTAACGTTTTGGATATCACGCAGACAACAGCCACGACACGCTGCATCTCCATTTCATCTCTCTCTTGTCGTTGTCGTCCTCAAAGTATTTTTCTTCTCATCAAATCATCATACATAGAAAAAAGTACGTAGTAAAAACTAGATTCTCTTGTTTCATTTCACTCTCCTTGGCCACTTCTGTGAAACTCTGTTATACAGCCAAGCCACCATCATAAAACATTTTCTCTCTCTCTTCATCTCCTCTCCCCCAGCCTTCTTCTGCCTTGCCTTGTCTCTACAGAGTATACACCATACTGCTGCGACCAATATTTATCATCATCATCTCCTCACCATCACCACCACCACAACAGCAGCAGTAGTAGGTTCCTCTAAGAAGAGAGGAAGGAGTGAAGGAGACGATGAAAAGTCTCGTTTGTCTCCCTCAGTCAGTTTTTCTGTTATAATACGCGTTTTTAGCCTTGTATCATGTTATACACCAGCTCAATCTTTATACTTAACTGATAATAGTGAGTTGTGTGAGTTTCTGAACATGAACTGAACTGAAACCCACAACAGTTCAGTGCCCAGTGAATGCTGTGCTTATGCTACATGTTGTACTTTTTTTCCCTATCGAAAAGGTTCTCTGAGAAGTTTTCTGTGAGAGTCAGTATTGAATTGAACACCAGCTAGAATTGAACATCTCTCTCCCTCTCACTGTATGTTTTTCTGCTTTGCGAGAAACATAAAAACCAATTCAATTTTCAATATTGAAAACTTTAGTACATTTTTTTTGTTACTTTTCATGCACACAATCATTACAAGAGAAGTAAAGTAAAACCATAAAATATTTTTGTTGTACAAAAGGCAGTGAAGAAACCCAACAAGCAAGTCAGAGACGAGGAAGAGCTCTACCGAGAGCTTTGTCATTGAAATTTCCTTGGCTTCAATAATAAATTTTTTTTCTTCATGTAATGCAATCTTTGTCGTTGTGCTGTTTAAAAAAGGACATATATACACACACACGCTCTCTCTCTCTTACTCACTTTACAACTTTGCCAATTTAAGTACACATCTTGTTCATCATCTCATGCAATTATCACATTGAATGGGAAAATAAATGGAGTAGTTTGAGGAAAAAGTGAAGTTAAACAGAAAAAAATGCATGAAATTTGTCATGTTTCTCATGGAAAGTGAAGGTTTCAGTTTGTTGCATATTATGAAGTTTTGCAATTCAACTTGTGTGTGTTGTTTGATGTGAGAGCAGAAAGTGCAATCAGTGGTTCTGATTTTCTGATGGTGACTGACTTTTGATGTGCCGATGAACTAAGCAAAAGTGAACAAAGGAAGAAAATAAAAAAATTCCTCTACTTTGAGTGTGTGTAAAAGTGTTGTCTCGTGGTTTGCTGTGAAACAGATAGGTATGTATAAAAAATATACTTGATAAATGTGTTTTTTTATAATAAGGATGTATGTATATTCATGTTATTTGTGTAAATAATACTACCACCATTAAAAAACTCTTCTCACTTTTTCCAATAAACACAAACAATACAGAGTAGTTTTGAAACTGTGATCAGAGATCAGTACAATTTTTTCGGTTGAATGTGTACAACAAAAATTATAATGTAAACTTTGTCTGTTTTGCGTCTTATCTATCTTTCTGGTAGTCATTAAAAGTAACAGTAGAAACAGAATATATGCAAAAATTGTAACAGCAATATGGTTATGGTAGTTAAGTGGAATGCTATTAAATGGAAAGTTAAAACATGAAAAGTTTTCTTTGAGAGTGGCTTTATAACGACATTATTGCATTAGGATATTATAGGATTCAGTTTTTCATGCACTCATAAAACAAGTCAAGTTATATAAAATATTTTAAGTGTGAAGTTAGCAGTAGTACCATGAAAGATGATTATGATCAGGTTGAGTTTAGGTAAATAATCGTAGAAAAATCCCAATCCTATTGAATATTTTTTCTAGCTGTAAACATGCATGTCAGATGAAGATGAAGAAAGAGAAAAAACGGCGATAACAATTTTTGAAGGAAGCTGTTTTTCTCGTTTTCCACCATCTATCACTGGTCTTCTTCCTTTTTGAAAAGTGGGATTGAAACTTAAACTTCTCTCTCTCTCTTCTTCAAGTTGAAGTGCTATTTATTCATGACATGAAAGCATTACTCTCTTCTTCTTCTTCTGCAGCAAGCAAAGCAGAACAAAGGATTTATCATGAGTGTTGTAAAGTCGTCCGGTTTTTACGGTGCCTGTCATCTTTCTATATTGACTGCTCCCTTTTTCCCTTTGTTCAATTTCTTGTTTTCTTTCCCTTTTGCTGCTTTTATTCAATAAATACCTATTGCTATTGCATTAAAAATAAAATTGGTCTGGTCGACTCTCTGAGATTCAACTCGACTCGACTCTCACGGTATTTTCCCTTTTTTCCAACTACCTATAGAGATGAGATGATGATGCCTTCAGGTTTTCCATTTAGGGTTTCTTTTTCCTTTCTTCCAATTTTTCTATAGAAGTTGTACAAACTAGAGAGATGTGAATATGGGAACGTGTGTGTACTATGTATTTAGAGTCGCAGTCGGAGTCGTGTCTCTCGACAAAAAAAAAGATGAGTTGAGTTGAGGTTCTCTCTGAGTCACTCTCTTTTATAAGATAGGGTTTGAGTAGTGCATGGAATATGGCGTGAGTGTGAAGTGAAATTCAATGGAAGAGGAGACTAACTAAATAGCTGAGTTGTTGTGTATAGATGGATGGATGGACCACGATAGGATAATGTTGTGTATGGAAAAAAGTCTAGTCTTAACAAAACCAAACCAGCCATCGTCATCGCCATCATGATCATCATCATCATCAGATCTGCTTAAGCCAGGGACGGTGAAGAAGAAGATTTTTTTTGGGTCTGGGTCTCTTCTTCATCTTCTCTCTCCCTTGTAGATTTTTTTCCATGTAGTGTAAAAAGTGTGTATGAAATGAGCTGATGTTGGTTTGGTTAGGTTGTTGTGCGTGATTCGACACGAGTAGTAAGGGTAGTGGTGGTGGTAAAGAAAAAAAAATAGGGAATTTAAGCTTGATGAGATGAGATTTTGTTGGAATAGATGCATACATCTTTTTTTCGTTGAAACAAGAAGGGGGAAATGACGATGGGAAATAAGAAGAAAAAGAAGAGTAGTGAACTGAGTTGAGTTGCTGTTGCTGCATAATATTTGGTATTGATGGTGGAGGAAAGGAGGGTAAAAACAAGGATAAGGATGAAATGAAGGAAAAAGTTTTGATGATGATGGCCGTGTAAGGTCTTATTCTACTGCTGCTGCCTCAGTCAGTTCATAATACCCAAGTTGTTATTCACATTTCACATGCACAATTCTCACACGCATACACAAATTACACGCTAAGCTAGACAAGACAAGAGGAGTAACATTAGTGCATTAGTTATACAGTTAAACTTTAATAGACACACAGTTATACTCACAAGATATAAGAATAGCATAAAAAATATAAATATAGATAGATACCCCTCTCTCGGCAGACATAGGACAAGAGCAGACGAAAATAGAATGGAGGAACAAAGGAAACTTGGTTTTTTATTATGCTAAAAACGATCTATACCTACAAAACACAACACTACTACCATCATCATCATCATCATCATCACCACCACCGCCATATATATATTTATTACAGAAGGAAATCTTATAATAGTCTAGAAGAGTGCTCAAGAGAGTTGAGTTGAGAAGAGGGGATGGGTATATATAATTTTCCCTTTCAAAAAAGGACGTAATGTGGATGTAACAGTGAACAAGCAGCATAATATATAGCCATCAGGCTTGGTTAACATCAGCAGCACAGTAGCAGAAGAAACTGCATACAAAACTTGAAACTGTGGTAGTTATCCAATATTATGCCTATGATATGATATGGGGTGGTGGTGGTGGTGTGTAGGAAACTTGAAGATAAGTAGTATGCATTTATATTAGAGTACTAAAATAAGCATGCCAAGGCAAGGTTAATACTACGAAAAAATTCTCCCTTTCCTTCAGAAGTCATCGTCAGCCTGCTAATTGCTATGTAACGAAAGTTTGTTAACTAACAATGCTAAAATGTGGGTATGTAAGAATGTAGTAATGAATGACTTGAGAGAAGCTACAGTAGGAAGGATGAGAATTGAAAATGCAATCATGATCATTATTGTGTCTGTAGTAAAGTGGATATGATGACAAAATAGGAGAGAGCTTTCTCATTACCTCATGTGACGTAAGAGCACACAGACGTAATGATACTCTTGATGACATCATTCATGAATGAACGAAATTATAAAACGTTTTGAGATAGGCTATGAAATATTTTATCCGATTTTGAAAGGATTAGCATTTTTTTATCATCATCGTCATTGTCGTCGGTAGAAGTACAGTGAAAAATGAATGACGAATGAATTCTTTGTAACTAAAATAGTGACTAGACAAGACGAGTTTTTTTTTGTAAAAAGTAAGCTTTGTAAAGTAAAAGTATGCATGCAGCGATCGATAAAAGGTAGGTACTAAAAGCAGGCAGGACATGAGGAAAAATGCATCAGCTGTTGGGCTTTGAAGTTGACGAGAGCCATCATCATGGCAAACAGCGTCATTTGCTGATAATTGATGTGAAAATGGGAAATGCAGTAATTTCATTTTCATATCATCAATGAAAGTCTTGATGAGTTAATAATAGTTTTACTATTCCTTCCGGAATGACTGCTTACAGGCACTGGGCAGTAAATAACTTGAAAATGATGAATCATAAATCATGAATGACACTTATCGGTAGCATAATGTTTATACTTATGATTCATATATGTCTGGATAATTTATGTATTAGTTAAAGGATAGGACTTATCAAAGAAAAATATATTTTTTTTGCAAAAATATATCGATGGTTTTTAAGAGTGTTTTTTACGGTTACGCTTACGACACGACCACGACCGAAGTAAACACGGAAATGCTAGAGAAGAGTAATGGCTTTATGTACATAAAACGTAATCCATAATATGAATTTTTGGTATGTTGGTGAAGGTGAAGCTAAAACTTTTATCCTTTGTTCAAAAATGTTTTTGCAACGTTTGTCTTTGTCTCCACTCTCTCGAGATCGAGCTGTGTCTCGACTTGGATGAGTTGCATGATAACTTTTGTCTTGTGTCTTGTAGATTTCTAGTTGATAATTATGACAGTTAATGGAATTGTGAATAAATTTTGCATTTTTTTTGTATTTTCCAGGTGAAAATTAAAGGATCTATCCTTAAGCGGTGAAAAACAATCATATGTAAATTAACCAAAGAAGATAAAAGTTTGTAAAGGACCATCATTAACGGAGAACTTTCGGCGTATATTCAAATTTATTTGAAGTCTGATCGATTATATCTGGAAGTTTAATATTATACAGGTAATTTGAATGTTTATTGAAGTTATTGTTCAGATGTTATAATTTTCCAGATGTTCAACTAACTTTTTTATATTGTGATTGCAGTAAAAATGAATTTCTGCGTGGAGGGTATCGGTACCACAATCAGTGTTAATCAAGTAGAAGCTGATGGTCATGAGGCGCAGAATCTCATCACCAACGATCTCAACCTTAAATCCACCCCAGGGTTTATGGCAGATTCCTTTGTGCGGCCCCCAGTAACAATTTCCATTAAGTTTCCCTTCTGCATTGAACTTAGTCATATTGTAATCAGCCCAAAAGTTGGCAGGCAATCATCTTCAGGATTTGTAATTCACACAGAAACCAGCTATAAGGTGTGACCTTTTACTTTTCTATTTCGATTGCCAATAATATGTTTTCATGCACATATGTACTCACCTATCATTATCATCACAAGATGTATTTTTAGGAACTAGTACTAATATACACGGATTGGTTTTTTATTCATTACAGAGTTGGACTAAAGATCACAATGGCCCAGTTTCGACGCATCTTGTTGCAAAGGAGTTTGTGAACACACCAGTTCCAGATGCTGTTGTATTTAGGAATCCTCGATTCTTCCTACGTCGCCCATTCTCATCTCTTCCGACTGAACAATATTCCCGTTACAAGAATCATGATGTCATGTTCAACTTAAAACATCCATCATTTAACGTGAGAGTTTTTACTTATTTCTTCATGTAATTTTTAGTAACTGTTTAATAGAAACATATTTCTTATTGCTTATATGCAACCCAATATGATGGCAAGCAATTTATATATTTTGTTTTGTATAATTAGGCATGCGAAAGAGTCGTTGGTTTGGATATTACCATCTTGAAAGTTGCCGACTCGTCAGTTCCAGCGATTGGAGGAGTTCAGGTGTGGGGGCAACCTTGCATCCGTTGTTCGCAAGACCAGGTGGAAAAACTATACAAAAGCTGGAGTCGTATAATTCGACACGGGGACACATACTTTCCACCCTCACTCAGTAAAATTGAGCCATCGGTAAGCACATTAAACTTAAGTGTCAGTATTTTGTGTAATTACCACTTTAATTTCATTATAAAACAATGTTGATTAACCAGGACTATTTATTTATACAGGATGAGCCAAGCCAACCGAAAAAGCCAAAACTTTCTTCAGACCCTTCTAGCTTATCGATTCCAGACGACTTCCTTGATGCAATAACTTACGAGATTATGTGTCAGCCTATCCGACTGCCATGTGGTCTTGCTGTTGATGCAAACACACTGGAAAAGTATTACGCTGAAGAAGCCAAATTCGGAAGATTACCAAACGATCCTTTCACTGGTATCACTTTCACGGAAACACTAAAACCAGTTTCCGACGCCGCCCTGAAGTCTCGCATTGACACTTTCATAACTCAGAATGCAGATCACGAGACAATTATGAATTTACCAAGAAGCCTTGGCACTTCAAGACCTGACTCGCAGCGCAGTAACTATGTTTTTAGGAACCCAAATCTCTGTGCAACAAGCACAATTAGCAGCACCAAGCGCCGTCAGACAACAATTGGCTCTGCAGGATTTACAAATCCTGATCACTTTGACAAGCCAATGTTCACGAAAGGAGAAAAGACTTACTCATATCCGTATCCTGATCCGAAAGACAAATGTATTGTATCCTCAAGTACTCAAAGCGTGGATGCAGACGACCCACTTAATTATGAATTATTTAAGATATTATCCACCGGAACTCCATACTATTCCCAGAAATCCTCTCCACCTAAATTTAAATGCAAGGATTGCAATCTTCCAATCAGTGTCAGGGACGGGATTTCATCCTTCTATATTGGTTTATGTGACCACATTATTCTATGTAGAACTTGTCTCGCAAAGACAGATAAGCAAGCGCACAAGACATGTAGTAGATGTGGGGTGGAATGGAGAGCGAAAGACTGCCTTCGAATTTTTATTTAAATCTTACTTTCGCTATCCCATTTTTTTCTTTCCATTTCTTAGAAACGCAGAAAATATCCTTTCAATTAAAAAATGTAGAAATCTCAATTGATTCAAAAATCGTTCTAGTAGGGAATTCAAATAGTTTATTAACTTTATTCTAAATGTTTAAAAAAATGTTAAAATTGTACCTATCTCTTTTGTTTGTATATTCTTCTTTTCGTTAAATGAAAACGTATACTGCAGTTTCAAAGGAACCCTTTGCACTTACGCTTTCATGTTAAGGTCATTTTTTGTAAGTATGTACTATCGGTTCTATCTCTTGTTCGTTAGATCATAACCGTTATATGAGTGGTAGCAGCATTCAAAAACAGAAATGGTAACCGGTGAGACTATTCTATTAAAGTTGATAGTATGTACTTTGGTTATCATATCAATAATGTTAAATAAATTCTCGCTATAATTTCCAATGAAAATTGGAATGGATAAAATGTGGTTGATATAGTCTTTAAGGTGTAATTTTTCTCGTTGCAAAAAAAACTAAGGTAGTGCTGAAAGCTATTATATTAAAAATTTGGAATATTCAAAGTAATTGTTGCCGCAGTGATAGTAAACCTCGTCAATACAGTAAAAGTGTCTTAAGTACATCATGCTTCAATACAGTATTAGACAAATAATAAGTATGACTGTGCCCTTCAGCAGCTCTGTATTGTGTTACCTCACTGTGCACACTCTTTGCCAAAAAAACTATTAATTTGCGTAAAAATTAACTGATCTATTTCATATTTGTTATAAAAAATCGTTGTTTGTAAAAAAAATTAAATTTTTTCAATTGGTATAGTAAGTTGGGTAGCTTTAGCTGTTTGTATGTGATCGTTGTTTTTAGAATTTTTTGTGAGTTGCAATCATTGTGTGTTTTTTGATCCAAAGGGATCAGTGATTTATTGTTATAATTTTACGCATTTATAATACAACGGAACTTGCCATTGTAAAACTTTATGATAATCTACCAGATTTTCGATGAAAATATGAAGTAATCAAATGAGCAAATACCTGCAAGTTTTAAAATGGCATTAGATGGCAAACAGCATTTACATTGAACTACAAATTATGTTTATAGATTAAGTTTACAAAAATATTAATTTTCAGTCTCAGTTATTTGAGGGGGTCTTCGGTTAAAGTTCAACTATAGGAGACTTCAGTTTAGTTTTGCAAGTTTCTTTTGAAAAACTGCAAACTATTATTTGACACAGTTTAATAGTCAAGTTAACTGATTTTGCACTTTATTGTTGTTATAGATTATTTGAAGAAAATGTTTTATGTTGATCTTGTTATCGTTAAGAAATACTTATCATTATGCATTTAGGTTTTAGTTCAGTAGGGCATATGAATAATATCGTTGTTTTAATAATTAGGAGATACTGCTAACATTCGCAATCGATTGATTATTATTAATTAACCTAATGTTACGGATGATATTTTTCTTGGTACGTTGTTTATATGTGTGTACATTAAATCTTGTCATTGCATTCAATGATCTCTTTTTGTAGGATTCCTCACCGATTAATGACGTGAATGTGCGTGAATAAAAATTAAATAGCTTATATTGCAAACTCTATGATTTCTTGTGTTATTTTTTTCATCATATTATGCATACCTAAGGATATCCTTAGTCCACTATTTATCATCTTGATTATCTGGACTTCAAAATCAGCTTCTCTTAATGATTAATATGATGACAGTACCATTGGTTTGTTAGTACGAAATTTTCATTTAAATGACACCACACTAATCATTACTTCATACTTTATCGGCTTATTAGATCATTTGGATTTTTTTATTTCGTGCGTAAAAAATGTAGGAAGAGTTACGGTTACATGTTAACTTTCATGTATTTTGAATTTGTTTCGATAACAGTTGCTGGTGTACAAAATATCTAAAATGCACTTCTCTGCACTTCAATTCTGGTACTTGTTCCTTGTTGCGTAAGAACTGGACAGCTTATTCATACGGATGTACTAGACTCCACCTCTTGTGTCTCAGAAACAAGTGTAATTAGGCTTGACGAATTTTCTACAAGATCGGCAATGGAAACTCGGCCACGTTGCTTGATGAATTTAGCGAATTTACCCAATTCCTCTTCCGAAATGTAGATAAATTTCCCACGATCATCCATAACACCTAAATTCAACGAAATCAAAGATAAACTTAAAACTTGACAACATGTTATTATGGAACAGGATAAAATTATCTTATGCATCAAAGTTAACTCACCAGTAAGCCTGCCTTCGTTGACTAATGCTGTGAGCCTTTCAATTGCATCTGGAACTTTCAAACCGAACTGTGTAGCAAGCTCCTCAAATAGGATGACCTTCTTAGCCTATAGTTAAAAAGTTGCTTTTTAAATTGAGTCTCATTTTACTTAATATACAGTATTTTTACCATTTAATTTCTAATTACCCTTATATGCTCGATAAACTTTTCAATAAGGTTCTCTTCATTCTCTTCTTCTAGCACCTCACATCCTTCTCCTTCTACTGTGAACATTTCTTTCATTTTCATGTACTCTTCAAGCTCACGCTGAGCCTTTTCCTCTCGCAACCTCTTCTCCTCTTCTTCACGTTTTTTCTCTGCATCAGCTTCTTGTTGCTCTCGTCTAAAGGTGATTAATTTCAATTTAACAATAAACATTTGGAAAAATATTATCGGATTTAGTTTTTAATAAAATTCAACGTACAGTTCCCGTTCCTTCTGATCGGCAGCTTGCTTTTGTTTACGTTCATCTCTCATACGTTCTTCAGCTTCTCGTGCAGCACGCTTCTCAGCCTTTGCTTCCAGTTTTGCTTTCTTCTTGGCTCCAAGCTTTGGATCATTTAACTTCTCCTCTAGTTCTTCGTCCAATTGCGTTCGTGGACCTGCATTATCTCCCTCTCCTTCAGACTCAGAATCATCTGAAACATAAAAAACACAATTAGCACAAAGTTCATGAATAATATATTATGGAATGGAATAACTCACTAAATCTAATGTATTTACTTACCAACACGACGTCCCCTCCTATTCCTCACTTGTGCTGCCCTTCTATTGCCAACACCACCGCGCTGTTGCCTACCCTGAGCCTGCCCATCCTGAACCTCCTCCGGTGTTTTGGAAAACTTCAGAAACCAAACCAACACCATACTTAGCGCCAAGGTGACCATCCCCAAACCCAAATACTGCAAAAACTCATCCGCTCCCATTTCCAAGTCGTCCACCGGTTTCCCCGACTTACTCATTTTGAAAACTTCAGATTACTACAATGATAATTTACAAAAAAGATAAACAAACATATCAAACGTCAATTAAAACAACCTGTTAACTCATCTTCGTATTTTGTTAGAATGTTACGTCACCACAAGAATAAAGGAAACAATTCTTTCCTAACAAAATACACTCCATTTATCATCTACAAACGAGACTTTTAATTAGAGCATTTTAATTTATAACGTACCTGTCACAGACAAAACAATTCTCCAGCTTGCTTATTCAAACTCCAACAAACTTTTATTCACTGCAGATCACTAAATATTTTCTAAACTGAAAATACCAATTTTCTACACATCTTCAAGCCGACAGCATTAGGAAACAAACTGTTTTCTAACTGTTTCTAGTATCAAACCGTGAAACTTCAAATATCCGAAAAATATACAATTAAACCCAGCACACATGCCACACTAAAGAGTCAGCTGCTGCAAAGTACAAAAACCAAATCCAGCCTTTTTACACCATCTGCTTTGCTACAAGCTAAAAAACATTCACCGCCGCGATACGTCATTCCATTTTGCAGCGTAACATGCAAGACTGGCTCTGGCTCTACAGTTTAGCATTTCATATTTGGCTTTGGCATGGCATAAAATTTTACAAAAGGTTTTTCATATGAAACATTTCCTTTCAAAACTATAATTCTTTTACTGCTAAATAATCTTGTTTTGAGGGATAAGGGTGCAAATTGCTATTGTAATTAATGTTGAACGTAGTCAGGTAAGCATGACTACACAAAATAAGCTGATGGTTAAGAAGTAGCATCACAGCAGTATTCAGTATTGTAAAAACCAAGATCATTAAACTAAAATTGTTAAGTTGTATGCATGATAAG
>JAQFXM010005762.1:0-14373 GCA_034693345.1 Entomobrya multifasciata | reverse complement strand
TAAACGCCGTTTGGTATATCAGGAAAAAAGTAAAGAAATGTACACACAGCCATATAACCCTTTCTTATACACTGTTCATGTTCACTGTACTGTTGTTGTGCAGATGAAAGAAAACTGGGAATATGGGAAACCTCTTTTCTCTCTTATCCAATCGATATAACAGCGCGAATCCTCAGCTCGTCAGCTCAGCAGACGAAAATGTATAAAAAATACAAAATCTCTGATGTGTTCAGTGTGTTTGCTTTTGCTTGCCACTTTGGGGCACAAAACAACAAGAGTCAAGTCAAGTAAGATAAGAAAGAAGATGAGTTTGTCTTTCAGATTCAGATGAGCTATGTGATGATGTGATGTGTATGTGAGATTGTTGCGTGTTTTTTAAGTACAAAAAAGTTGTTTGGATGATTTTGATTAGAAACAACAGAACAGCAGGAGGGATTTTTATGAACAATATTTTCCATTTTCCGAATGCAATTATGAATTGGTTTGGTAAACGAGAAAGTTTAAAGTTTATGGATGGCGGATAAGACAGAAGTGCAGGAATTTTTAGTGAAAAACGCATGAAAAATTGCATAGTGCATCATAAATGAGCTTCTCCAATACACCTGAGTAAATTATATAAACAAGTGCATTTGTCATTTTTGAAATAGAATGATTTTAGGCATATAAAATGGTTTTTGTGTGTGAAAAAAGTGAAAATTAATGTTTTTGATTATGATTTTGTTTTGACGTTCAGACGAGACAAGGGGAGAAGTTAGAAGAAACCCGTAACAAAGTGGACTAATCGAGTGTTCGGAATGTCCACTCAATGCACAGGAGGTTCTGCTGCTCTCGAGAAGGCTGAAGTCCACACTGAATCCATCCAACAGGTACAACCGATTGACTTAGCCGCTCGAGGAACTGGTGGTCAGGTTGTGCTTCGTCCAGTAAGAGCCTTCACTTCAGCACATGTCACTGCCAAATCGGTTGGAGGCCCTGGTGCTGTTGGAGGATTGACGGCTCCGATAATAAGTGTAAATAGACCTGCAAATTTAACATTGCTTCCTACACGCGTTAGTGCTGCTCAGCCAGCGGGGACACAAGTTACTCATACTCAAGCCATTTCTACTTATCAGATTGCACGAGTTGGAAACATGAGGTCAGCTACACTCACGCCAGGCCAGCAGCCCGCTTCCATCACCGTTACGCCCATTTCAGCATCAAAGTAAGTTTAACATGTGCAGTGTTCAAGTTTCAAATCTGTGTTTTTTTTATCTGGCAAGGCTAACTAACTAATTTGTCCTTTATAGTTTTGGTGCTAATATCAGGCTAGCGAGTGCCACCGTTAACAATGGTTCATGGATACAGGCTACTGGAAGTGGGACCCAGGGAACCTTTGGCACTCCAATTAGAACGGCTACGATCACTGTAGGAGGTAGACCAGTACGACCTGATGGTACAAAGATGATCCATATACCTCAGCCAGGTTCATTGCAACATGTTACCCAGGTACAAACGATATAAATATGAAGGACTCTTTGTTAAATTGGCAGGACCGATCCATCCTCATGAGCAGTTTTTATAAATGTATTATTTTTTGTGCAGTTGCAAATGGTGGATTCCAAAGGGTCTATTTTGAAACCGTCAATAACAACTACCCCGATTGTAAACCTGCGCGGTGCACTTCAAGGAGGTGGCACTGGAGGACTTCCACTCGCCCCATTTACCATACGCAATATCGTTCCTGCGGTTCAGCAAAGACCTCAAACATCTACATCGAATTCAATTAATCAGTAAGTTTATAACATTTTAGTAATTAGTACTAAATGCATATCACATGAAGTGGTGAAATAAATTCAATTCCTTTAAATCGTAGGCAAAAAATTCTTACCCAACCCGGTCACGGTGCACCGATCCAATTTGTAAATGCATCAAACAAAAATGTGATCCAAGCAATTACTCCTATTCCTCGACTAAACGCTGTAAATGCGGTGTGTCTACTGTCAACAAACGGTAAGATAACGTTTACTTTTTATAAACTATTGTTTTTTTACATATATAATTTCAGCAGTTTAAAAATCTCCAACTCTTTTTCATACACAGCCAATTTAGCTCCCAACAGCAGTTCTCCAGTTGTAGCAGTGGCGTCTAAACAAGGACCAACTGGTCTGATAATGTCACCATCAATGAACTCAGGTAATAGTGGTCTGCCATTAACCAAAGTGATTCCAGTAGGTAGAGATGGCTCAACCTCAATAGTAGATTCGCTCTTCGCTCAATCCAACAACCCCAGTACCTCAAACGCTGTTACAGTGAGTGCAGTAAGTGTAAGTGGAACACAAGTGAGTAGTGGTCACAATATTTCTTCCACCAACGTTATCCTACCTTCACCTGGTTCAGGCCAAGGTATTGTTACAAACGCCTCAGGATCCACTCAATCTCATCAATTCTTACATGTTCAGGGGCCAATTAATCTTCATCATGCAAATTCCGGTACTGCCACTCTCGGAGTTGGAATACCTCCTTCCGGTCTCACCTCTGGAAACCTAGCTCCAAGTTATTTTGTGGAGAAAAACGGTAATCTCAGCCTTTTACAGACCCATCAATCCAGGCCCATTTCTCTTGAAAAAAGTACATCACACGGCAAAAATATTCCTACGGGATCCATGATTTTAACAGCCCAGCATCCTCATCTTCAGTCTGGTAATAGCGGTCAAACGGCCACAGTAACGATTCCCATTGCACACGGGGGTCAACAAGTTAGTTTTGCGCATCCAATAACAATGTCTCATAGTGGTCCGCATCAAGTTCAGGGATCTGCTCAAATTATCACCACTCCAATATCAGCCCATGTACATCACATTTCGACCACTGTTTTGGGTACAATGTCGACGCCGAGTATAAGTGTTTCAGCCCCCACTTCTCTTGCACAATTGGGTCATGCTGCAAGCCAAAGTGGTCCACTACATGCCATCCCTACACATGTTATATCATCTCAGCCAGCCATTTCGATTTCATCTTCTAGTGCTTCCAACTCTTCATTTACGAACTCAAGTATTTCTTCAACAGTTGCTAATAATACCAGTGTCACAGTTGCTAATACTTGTGCAATTTCTTGTAACCCAGTTAGTGTCAGTGTAAACTTGACAAGTTCGGCAGCGACCACAACTACAACATCATCATCCACCTCTACAGCTTGTACAACAGTTAGCACAGGTTCATCATTATCAACCAGCGCACCTGCCCAATCCCCAAATACAAAATCAACAACTCATAGTCCCCGACCATCTATTCTCCGGAAACAAAGAGAAGTGAGTGATAATCATATTCCGGCAAGGGCACAGAGGAATCTCACGTTACAACTTAACTTTGCTGGGAATACAACAAACACGTCGTGTAATCCAACAACAATACCTCCTTCTGCATCAGCGTCAGCCGCCGCAGTAGCAGCGTCAGCGAACAAGGAAAATGCTGGAGCTATGGAACGAGGCCCACCTCCAATAAATAACAGCTGTAATAATAATAACTCTTCGACTGGACTTAGTATTCTCCGAAAGGAATTTCAACCACCGAACGAGGAGTCATCGTGGCAGTCTTGTAGTTCACATTCTTCAGGGTCTACAACAATTTCAGCGACATCTGAGACAGCAGAGTATCAAATGAATCAGCCAAGTTCCAATTCAAACATGGAGGCTCCTGTACCCCTCAACTGTGAGAGTGTTCCGTCTAGTTCCACATTTTCTGGAAATGCTAGCTCTCCAATATCTCAAAATGGGGTGGTGCGACCCGTTACTTCAAGTTCTCAGGGAAGGACTAAAAACTCTTCCAAATTACAAAACAAGGACATTGAAAGGCTAAAGAGGGACAAGGAGGATCATGTCAGTCCTCGCAAGAAACCACGAAAACAACAGCTGTAAGTTGAATATATGATGTAATTTTAACCATTTGGGTGTTAACTTTCTTTCACTTTTGAGATCCCTGTTTCATTGTATAAAATTCAATTTTTACGTTTTCATAGGACATCGAGTGACTTTTTAGAAGCAGTATCGCCGGAAATCTCATTTTATCAGGGTAGAGGAAAGAAATTCAGAAGAAGTAAGTAGCTTACAACTTAGACTATGAAGTATCGTTTCTATTCGCAAATGTGTTAAGTTTTCATATAATATTCTGTGCTTAAAATTTTCAGTGGAAAACAATATTTTTGATGGATATGGTAATTCCAAACCAGGCTCTGATCCTCCAGCAGAAGATCCTCCTGCTCCACCGAAGATTGTATGTGTAATTAAGAAACCCCGTTTGTCGTTGCTGTCCTCTAGCCAAACGCAATTAGGAAAGACAAGACTTAATCACTTCGAGCATTACTCCGAAGTTAAATCCAAAGAAGAAAGACGACCTACTATTGGGGAGCTTGCAAACCAGAAGAGTACTATGCAAAAAGTTAGTGGTTGGAAAATCGAGCGCATGGCAAATCAAATGGATCAAGTGGTATGTCAACTAAACCTTCTCATAGCTGATTTTAACTTGGACAATGAAGTGACATGGATTAGATATGCTAAATGATATGCATGGTTCCTTGCAATTTCTACAGGTCGACCTCGAGGTTAGTGTAGTCAACAGCTTTAATTCGTTACTGACTAGACTAGAGGGTAAAGTCGGGCCAAACTGTCCTGATCGTGATATTAATCGGATACTGGAGTTGCTGAAGGTATGAAATTTTAGCTCGTCAATTTTATATCGTAAAGCTGTTTTGCTAATTTTTTGCTAATAAATTGATTTTTTATCATTTCAGGGTAACATCCAGCGGTGCAAAGTGATTCGCGAACAAATGACTGAATCACGAATGCAAGCTCTGAGGATATTAGACCATAAACCAAGGATCGTTGACGTAATAGGCAAGCATATGACAAAGAAAGGAGGCAAAAAGAAGGATCGTCTGTAACAGTAACAAAAAGGAAAATAGAATTAAGGAATAGTAAAGGACATAGCTTGTAGTTTTAAAAATTTGGCAGTACCATGCTCCTAAGATGCGTTCCTCGATGTAAGAATGACTTTGTCTGTCATCTGTGATTTGAAAGGCGTATTATTGAGGATTTTTATTAAAAATGAATCATCTTAAAAGAGACATTATTTTTTAGGATTTTCTACTCTCCAAACTACTTTTTATGTAAGTGTACCATTTTAATAAAAGCTTTAGCAAATTATAACTCATCATCATCACCTTAATGTGCAGGAATTAATTAGAAATTGCGTATAAAATACACTGATCATAACGTAATAATAATTCAATAAAATAAATGTTCAAAGGGCAGAAAAAATACAACGATCAATTGTCATTCGTTTATAAAACGCCTTTTTTATCATCAATATCTTCTTGAAAAATACAAAAGCTATACAATATACCTCCTATGCATTTCATAAGACATTAAAAGTTTTTTCTTACTGCAGAGAGTTTAATTAAGAGGAATGCTGTGCTGTTGTTTTTTAATGTAAAACTATTTATAAGAAGTCTAAGAGTATAGATGTGTATGCAAGTTTTTGAGTTATTTTTTATAATCCAGAAAGGAACATTACAGCTTATTGACTGATAATAATTTTAGATCATTCTGGTCTCCGAGATTCTTAAAACTGAGAATACTTTGACAAGTCTTCTTACTTGATAATTATTAATTACAGCCATTTTTATAATTCAAAGCTTGTAATCAATTGTTTACGTTGCAATGAATTACAAAACGTTGTATATTTAGCATGTATGTAAATTGGAGTATATTTAGCGTTAAAAAATTATATTTATTCACATTGTATCGAACTTCAATATCAGATTATATAATTAAAAATAATTGTTTTCACTGCGATTTTTTATGTTAACATTTTTTCTGGAAGTGTACTATAAAATTGTATTGTTTTTTTGCGAAAAGATGTGCTGAAAACATTGTTGTTGTGAAGTTTGTGTAAACTGTTTGTTGGAAGTCATTCGCTACATATTTGACCTTATTTAAAATTATGCAGTAGTAGTTAATTATTAAAAAAAGAATGTATTAACTTGTGTGTATGTGTATGGTTTTAATGATCTGTTTAAACAACTTTTCAATTATTTCATCTCAGAGGCAGCATTAAATAGTAATTATTATGAAAATGGTTTTATTCAAAGATATATAATTGACGGTGTGTACCTTTTTTGCACTGATAACTAAACCCGTCATTATTAGCCCGGTTTGAGTTTACATATTATTTGGTAGGCAGACAATGAAATTATTATGGGTTTATATTTATTGTAAGTTTCATGTTCAATACTGATTTTTAGCATATCAAAAGATATTTTATCCAGAATTCTTTCTATCAATGATGCTATTATATATTTAAATATATATATACATGTGTGTATACCATACCATTAAAAATGCATTTTATTTACCTTTACCTGCAGTTATATATTATTAATCATTGTTATCAACACTGTATTTTAAAAACATATTTTTGCCTTGGAAGATCTTGCTAATTTAGTTATACTAGAATTATATAGTATAAATATTACATATATATATATCGTATACATCAATTTTAAATGTATTGCAGTTAATGATATGGAATATCTGTTCAAATGATTGTTATCAAGATTATATATCTACAAACTGAACAAAGATTTTTATTTTTTGAAGCAAATCTATCAAATGTGTTCATGTGCGTTATTGATTTTTTATAGTTGTTTAATTCATGATTCATCAATCATACATCCTAACTACTCATATCACTCATCAAATCATATTAAAAACTTATAATCATAAAGATGCATTGAAAAGTTCTTTGTTCAAAAATGTCAAAGCACTATGCATGAAGATTGGATGAAGTAAAGTTCAATGCAGGATGCATGTACACATTTTCTCAAAGCACCCCAATTTCAACGCGCTAAGGTGCTTTCTCGTGTTGTGAACATGTGTATCAACAATATCAATACAACATCAAGCACAAACAGCAAGCACTACAGACTGTGCAATCTTGTGAAAAAGGTGAAAGCTTGAAGGAAGATAAGTTTATTAATTGTTTACGAAAAACTGTTTTTGAATTAGTTATGTTTCACTTCCTGGTAAATTGGTAAAAGTGAAGAAATGAAGAAGAAAGGTAAAGGTGGTAAAAGTGGAGGTGCCTTGAAGGAGGTTAAAAAGACGATTGTTAAAAACGGGTTTGGAAAGCCTGGAAAAAAGTCGAAAGGTCCGAAGAAAGGAGAATGGAATCTTGTTCCAGTCGATGAGGAGTTCTTCAGTAACAAGGAGTTTGATAACCTTGTTTCATTTGAGGAATTGGTTGACTATGATGTTGTCACAAAGGCTGACGGGACTAAAGGTACTAAAAATTTGCGTTTTGTGTAAAATAATCGTTTTATCCATGTGCAGGTGTTTTTAAAAAGTAATGATGAATTTCATCGCATCTTCAAACTTACTCAGTTTTTTACTCAAATATGTATTTTGATTTGTTTATCTGATAGAAATTTTATCTGGTGGGGGTGGGGCGAGTAACGGAAGTGGTGAAAATTCAGGAAATTTTGAAGGAAATGGTGATGATAAGGCTGTTGATGTACCTTCAGAACCATCTGTGAAATCGGCAAGTAAAAGCAAGAAAGCGAAGAAAAGGAAAAATGGGAGTCCACCGGAAGACGACGAGGATTTGGAAGTGATAAACACCTCAGCGGGTAAGGTGGTTGTGGAAGATGATGCAGATTTTCAAGTGACTGTTGACCCGGCTCCTATAGATGCTCCAAAAAGCAAAAATGAGAAAAAGCAGCAGAGAAAGAAAAAAGCTAAGCGTGGATTGAAGACCAATGAGATATCGGAAAAGGTGGATGAGGAGGTTGCTGAAGTAGAAAGTGAAGATGATGACAATCACGAGAATGGCACAGATGCAGATAATGCTGAGGAGGAGGCTTTCCAGGATGCAGAGTGGTTAAAATTAGGAGTTCCAGAGTTGGTTTTAAAGGCTCTCAAAGCGATGAAATTTAATACACCAACGACAATCCAGGTATTTTTACATCCATTGTCCATTACAATGTTTCTAGTACATAATATACCATCCTGTTTATATGTACATTACTAATGAAATGAGTACATTGACTTATTTTGCAGAGTATGACCCTTCCAGCAGCAATTCTTGGAAAGAAGGACATTGTAGGCGCAGCAGAGACAGGGAGCGGGAAAACATTGGCATTTGCGATACCTATAATTGATGGAATTTTGAAACATAGGAAGATTACCAAACAGCAAAATGATAATGCCTCCACAGATGACAACTTAAGTGCGTTAATTTTAACACCAACTAGAGAACTGGCAGTACAAATAAAAAACCACATTGATGGTGCCGCCAAGTTTGCAAATATCAAGGTAAAGTTTTAACATGTAGTAGCCAAAAAATATTACACTTTGACGATTATTTGTCTGTATTATAAAAAATTATAGTATTCATAATTTTTCTTAATTTTTGCAGGCTGTAGTTATTGTCGGAGGATTAGCAAGTCAAAAGCAAGAGCGTTTGCTTCGTGGTCGACCTGACATCGTGATTGCCACACCTGGTCGCCTGTGGGAGCTTGTTCAAGAGGGCGATAACTATTTGTCAACTTTAAGTCAAATCAAGTACGTGTTTTATTTTTTGAAAATTACTTTCTTAGGAGGATATTTTATGTAGGATTAATGGTTTTGGTTTTTGCAGATTCCTGGCTATTGATGAAACAGATAGAATGGTAGAGAAAGGACATTTCCAGGAATTAGAAGGAATTTTGAGTAAGCTGAATACAAATGAATCAGGCAAGGAAAGCCGTCAGAACTTCGTATTCTCTGCAACGCTGTCTTTCACTCATGAGCCCCCACAACGACTAAAAAAGATAGGACAGAAGAAAATGAAAATGCAGCAGCCTAAAAAGCTTTCGGCTAAAGAAAAGATGAAACAGATCATTGAAATGGTTGGAGTCCGTCAAAATCCAAAAATCGTGGACATCACAACATCAAAAGGAACTTGTGAAACATTAACAGAGAGACAAATAACTTGCTCATTGGAGAATAAAGATTACTATTTGTACTACTTTCTCCTGCAACATCCCGGCCGGACCATTGTATTCTGTAACAGTATAAATACCGTTAGAAGGCTGACCAATCTTTTCTTTTTATTACAATGTGGAGAAGTACTTCCTTTACATTCGGAAATTCATCAAAAACAGAGGTTGCGTAACTTGGAAAAATTTACTTCAAATGATAAAGGAGTACTGATTGCTACGGATGTTGCTGCACGTGGTTTAGACATTAAAAATATTTAACATGTGATTCACTATCAGGTTCCTAAAACAGCAGAGGTATAAAAAATAAAAGATTGCTTTAACTTTTTATTTTAGGTAATAATTCATTAGTCTCGGTTAATGTATTTTTATGTGTTGAATTCACGTTTTTTCAGAGCTACATTCACAGAAGCGGAAGAACAGCTAGAGCTTTCAAGGGTGGTATTGCCATTTTGATGATTGAACCTGGAGAGACCACCACCGTAAAAAATATATTTCGTTCTCTTGGAAGGGGTACGTTTTAAGCTGTGGCCTGCAGTTAATTTTAGATTATGTATTATTTATGTTACTGTAGATGAGGCATGGAGCTCTTTGAGAAAATTCATTGATGGAGCTTTATTTATATTTCTTGTTTACAGAGGAAATGCTCCCAAATTTCTCCGTTGATGGAAAAATCTTTCGTGAAATCAAAAGTACGGTGGAAATGGCTGTTAAAGTGGAGCAGTTTGAACACAGCGTACGAAAGAAATTGGCAGACCACAACTGGATGGAAAAGGCAAAGAAAGATATGGACCTCGTGTCATCAAGCGAAGATGAGGACGACGAGTAAGTTCTTTTAAAAGCTATATAGTTTATTACATGCAGATATTTTTGTACTTTGAAAAAAACCGTTCTTCAATTTGTTTTCATTTTTGTAATTTACAGGAATCCAGGCGAAAAGAAACAGTTAATGCAAGCAAAGAAAAAACTGGAAAATTATAAAAATCAGTTATCGCAAATGATAATTACCAATAATAAAAGTTAAATAAAGAATTTTTTCCAAACCGCAAGTTATTGTTAAGTATGTATGTTATTTTATTTTAGCAATTGAATTTGCATAATTAAAAAACAGTAGTGGCACTATCTTTTAAAAGTCATGTTTAAGTTACGTTTTAGTTTTAGTAGGCACACACATACAATGCAGATTACAGATCTCGAATTACACGAAGATCGGTGTTCGGCTTGAGTCATTCCCGTTCGCAAGTGAAAGAATTGTGTGGTAATCTGCGTTTCTGGATTGCAGATGAACTGTTACGTTGCCTGTGGCTGACCTTGGCCTTGGTGGTACATTATGCGTCCTCCGCAAGTTGTTTGAGTCATCATTTTGCATAACATGGTCTTTTGGGGTTAAATGAGACAAAGTATAATGAATAATGAATTAGATTGCAATTATTCTATTTTTTGTTCAATTAGCTTTAAAAGTACTGCCTCAGGTAAGCAAAACGACAACTCATGAATGAGTCATAGTCATGAATGAGGCATCATACTAAGGATAAGGAATAAGCATATCATCACATCCATACATGCCCTAATAATATTATGTACATTTCTTACCACTGGGTAATACTGCCAGTTTTTGTGGTGCCGTTAGGGTGTCCATTTCTTCCAAAATCTTTGTTAGAATATTTTCATATGCAGATTTGAGAGATTGAATTTTGACCAGAACGATTTCTTTTTCTGTTCTTGATGCTTCACCAATTA
The DNA here is from genome assembly GCA_034693345.1 of Entomobrya multifasciata. Taxonomy (NCBI): domain Eukaryota; kingdom Metazoa; phylum Arthropoda; class Collembola; order Entomobryomorpha; family Entomobryidae; genus Entomobrya; species Entomobrya multifasciata. The sequence continues at coordinate 3,623 of JAQFXM010005762.1, read as the reverse complement.
GAAGGTAAATCAGGCCTGTCTTTGCGTACCGGAAGAAAATTAAAGATGAAGTGATTTCGATATTCTCTACAAAATATCTATATTTCAGATCAATTTTTTATTGCTACCTCTTTCACTGTTTTTATCACTTCGCCTTGTTGTAACAGTTTGTTATAAAACAAGATAAGCTGATGAAGATATTCCTGGGGAGTAAAGCCCTCTTTCTTTTCCAACAACTTGTCACTAGCTTTCTCCATTTTGGATAGCCAACTTTGGGCCTTGTTTCTCCACGTCAAGAATTCTCTTCGCTTTGATCGTAAAACATAGTCCCGGTCTCTTGCTTTTTCCATTGTGCCCGATATGAAGTCTGAGCCCACTGTACTTGCATGTTGTGTCTGAGTGAAATAAATAGAGTTTCCTCAAGAAAAGGAATCGATTCTCGGAATTTACCAACTGAATAAAAAATTCTAGTTGTAATAATTGGACTTTAAGGTAAACTGACCTGTTGTCTACTATTGCCCCCAAAGTCCTCAGATAGCCAATCTACCATTACATTTGTGTCAAATGTGTTCTTCCTGAACTGAAAAGTGTATTCTTTTTATTATAGCTTACTCAATTTTTAGTTATTACTTACTTAAACACGTTGTTAATTTATATTTTTACTTGATGCATTTCGACTTTTTGTTTGTTTTTTTGCCCTTTCTTCCCCTCAGCTTTTAATCTTTGTATGTCCCTCTTCTCTTCTGTGTGAAAACACGAAAATGTAACATAAAATCAACTTAATTCGTTTTTTAACTAACAAGCATGCTGTATTTGGGTGTATTTTCCTTCAAATCGTAAAAATCAGAAAATATGAAGCTAATTGTAAGAGAGTTGTAGATTGGAGTTCTTAATTGCTAAAAAAAATATGTAACATGCCAAGTTTATAGCTTTCTTTGAAAAAATAAAATGGGACAAAGTGTAATAGCAGTAAAGTTTTAATATTACTTTGTAGAATAATTACGGCCTGAGTGAGGTGTACTACTTGTTGTCGCAAAATGATATTCTCTTGAACAAACTTGTGTCTGAAATTAGACAAACATTAACAGCAAATATATAAGTGCTTAAAAATAAAAGTATAAATGACTGAAATGAAATTCCAAGCCAAATCAAGTAGAATTATGCGAAGCACGTTAATTAAATCATTCCTATTCAGTTTGTTACTTTAATTCTTTTCTGCATTCAACAAAGGATCGACCGTAAGATTTTCCCTCAGGGTACAACGGGTAAATTGCAAGCCTTTGCGAGGATAAGCCAGCTTGAGCATTTTGTTTGGAGATCATAAGTGACTCTTTGCACGTAGGACACTCAGGCGCGCTACAAAAATTTGGCAAAATTCAACTGAAACTGAAAGTTTAAACTACAAATATAATTATAATTTTTGTTTAACTGGTTACATTGTAGAACGTTTTTCCATTAAGCAGTTACGATGAAATACATGTCCACAGGAGGTTCCAACGATTGGCCTTATGATATCAAGGTCTTCGTCACACAATTTGCAAATGAACATGTTTTTGCAATTACTTATTTTTTATCGTCAGGAATGATTGATGAAGGGAATAATGTGTACGAAAAGAAAATACTGCGGGAATAAATTCATGTCCTACGTTTTATGAGTTGGCAAAAAACTGTTTTTTAAAATGCAGAAAAAACACGACGTTTCGGGACTGCGGATGCTGGATAAGTTGACCTTGAACATGGATAAACAAAATACGACCTATTGCCGATAACGCGCTTTTCGATAAGATAGTAACTTTTATGGCGCATGGAAGCAAGTGATTATTTTGCAAAGATAAAATTTGGTGCACAAAAATATGTTTTTACTCATTGGGATTACGAGCAATTTATGACAAACAAAATCAACTTTGAAAAGCTCTGAAGTAAAAATGGATTGATTTTTATTTCGAGATGCAATATAACAATTTATTCAGTACAAACATTAAAACAAATATATATTTAAACGGTCTTTCTGCTCCTGACACGGTATACTTTCTCCACAAGTGATTTCCATTGATCTTGCAAGGTCTACAAAGAACAATAACGTTATGTTATTTTATGAATTCATTTTTCATTGTGTGATGCATGTATCATACATGTAGGTACACATACATAATGCATGCATGTATGTAATGTATATGCATATGTACCTAATTTACGTAAAATGTAGCAAGCTTTTTGTTAACTTTTTGGTAATTAATCTCACCTCAATTTTTTCATCAACTGCAGAGCTATCAAATATTGAGGCTCTTAGGCTTTTTGCTGCAGCCAAAATCTCAAAAAATTCCATTCGTTTTTCCTCACGCTCCTTTACTAGTGTAGCATGTTGTGTATCAAAATCCAATCCTGTCACCTTTGTTGCATTCAGTCTGTTGGTGTAGTCGCTGTACCAGCTTTGAAATCGGGATACTCCCGTTAAGAAGATGCTATATGAGTTTTTAGATTCTACCAGCAGCGCACGTTTCGTTTTGACTTCATCAAGAAGCTGCTTTTCTGCCAGAATGAGATCTTGTGTTTGAGAGAGTACCCTTGAAATATCCATATGATCATTTGACTGTTGGACTTCCCCAACCAATTTGTAAATTTCAGATTTTTCAACACAATCATGATCTCTTTCTAGAACTGAGAGAATACTTTGTAGACCCTTGATCCTAAGGCACAAAGAACTTTCATCTTTGACTAGATTCCTTTCAACTTGCACTAATCGTGTCTTTATTGCTGCAAATCTAGAGAGTCGCTCTTGTAATAAGTCCTGAAGAGCTTGGTAAATTGCATTGAAGTGCTCTAAGCCTCTGATATCTTCACAAATTTCTTGGTCCAAACTTGTGAATAAGTGGTCTAGATCCTGAATTTCTCGGGTCATTTTTATGTCGTCTGAAGGCATGAAAAATTCCGAAAATTGTTGCATTGACTGATGTTCCTGTTTTTGTAAAATAAAGGACCATTTTGTAAAACTGATGCATGAATATATGTACATAGATCGTTAAAAATGGAAGTAATTACTAATTACAAACTAATTTAATCAGACATTATTACATTAAAATTAAATGACCTACCATTTTGCATTGTTCCAAGCGTCCTCCTAGCTGATTTCTCACTTCGCCCCGAAACGTCTTCAACCGTTCAAGATTTAGGTTCATCGCAGCACTCACATCTTCCCACCGGAAGTTCACCACAAGACCTTCATACTTCACTTGAAACTCCTTGATCAACCTCTTGGTTTGCACGCACAATTTATAAAATAGTGCCAACTTTTCATCAGAATCGTTCATTTGCTCAACACAAATCTCTGCATTAGCATAAATAGCTTGATCAGAATATGGACTGGATGAGGATGACAACCGTGATGAGGAATTAGTTGACAAAAATCCTGAATCATTATTATCACCATCACAGATATCGACAACACTTTTATGTTTAATATAACTTGGTTGATTCATTACACTACTTTCTGTGTCCGTATCAGTGCCGATGTCACTGCTACTCCCACTCAAACCCAAACATGAAAATGATGTTGATACACTTCGAAGCAAATAGTTATCGTCATCCTGAGACTGATTTGGATGATGATGGTGATGAAGATGATGAGGATTTGGATGAGGACGACA
>JAQFXM010005761.1:0-14373 GCA_034693345.1 Entomobrya multifasciata | reverse complement strand
AAGCATTTTTCATTGACAACATCAGTGTTCATCACTGTCATTTGTCGCAATATTATCATCGCAGCGGCGTCATTATGTTCGCTATTACAGCGGGATTTTTACAGATGCATTGTGTCCTTTCATCTGTAAATTATCTTGCATTTTTACTAATGCTCTATGAAATATATCTAAAGTTTCATATTAGAAATGCAACGTTTCACTTTTTTATTAACTACTTATTTATGTAGCGTAGTTTATGCCGTGCATCATTAAAATCATGCGACACGCTGTGAGCTTTTATTCAAACGATAAACTAAATTATAACGCAACCAAAGTATTAGAAAATGCACTAAACCAATTTATGCGCTTTAATGCACAATGCAATGCAGAAGGAGTCAGCAACATGATTTTAATTTTTGCTACAATGATTTCCTTCCTCTTTCCGTTATCAACAATAATTTATTTATTACACTCATTTTACAATTTACAAAGTAAAAACAGTCGTTTTAACTTTGTATCGGAATTTAATTGAAAATGTGTAATGCATGTGCGTAGTGTAATAATGACAAGAAGTTCCTCTCAATTGAAACCATTGTTGGTGTAAAGAAGATTATTAAAAATGTGATTTTTTTTTCGCGACAACACAAATGTTGTGAACAAATCGCAAACATATTTTATAAGTGTGTTTAATTATAGAATTTTCTGTAAATATACCAATTATAAAATGATATAAGGAGGCTTGTCGTTGTTAGATAATTTTTAAATACAAAGGCAAGTAAAACAATTGTACCGACAACCGATGAGATAACATAACAATGATAAATGGCTGATTGGTAGTAAAAATAAATGTATCATCTTTGTTTGTCCGACAATACATAGTGTGATTTAATATCAAAGATAACTGTTAGTGGTGAGGATTTTAAAAAACTAGTGTCATTTTAAAAATCCATCAATGATAAATTAATTCGATAACATGTGTATTTCGACAAGTTGATGTTGCAAGCAAACTGCAAACAAATAAGAAAATGTTATCGAAAACATCACCACACATTTACAATAGTAGCATTTTTTATAGAAAAACGGAAGCTACTACACAGCAGCAATATAACAATGTAAATAAATGATATTAAAGTAAAATATCCTTCCGTACCTAACACCTTGCATCATTACATTATTTTAGTGATATAATTAGAAAAAATATCACTGATCTTTCTGAGATAAATATGATGTGTATGACCAAACGGAAGTCTGTAGCATGTATGGTTGGTTTTTAATGAGGCAACATGTAAGCATAAATATTTTTCAGAAAGAAGAGAAAAACTGTAAAAATCTTCACCCCATTTGATTGAGTAATGTACAGAGGAAAATTGCGTATTTAACATTTTCAAAAGTAGGATATTTCATAAAAACCATTTGGAAGGGACATGACTTCTTTGTTCAATTTTTATTTACAAATGATTTTCCTGAGTTGAGTTTTCAACAAAATAATGCACAAAAAAATCTGTTTACGAAAACCACTGATAAACAGTGCACAAAACTAACCAAACAAATTCATTAAGAGAAACACTTAAAAATGCATATCCGATCATATAAATTTTAATAAGTTAATTATCATCCATTAAAGCAGGCCAACATAGCAAGACTACCTCAACATCATCCCTTCATCCATATATTTACACCGCATCTTTGAAAGGGAAATTAATGGATTCGCAAACTTTGGTTAGGCTGAGGTTTACTTGGCTATTAGCTTCTTCCCTTCCTTACATGTTGCACATTAAATGAGTAAACATATAATAACGATCAAAAGCCAAATAGCAAGAAGTACACTAACAATACAATCAAAACAAAAATTTGGGGTAACCTAAAAAGCCAGAATCTAAAACAAACATGCAGTACAAACTAACTTTACTTTTGCATTTGCACTACAATCAAAGCTGCAGACAAAGCTCTTGTTTTCTTCTCATTACCAAAAATACATTTATCATAAATACATTAAAATAGTTTCGTATGTTGCTATTTAGTCCCTTTTACCATGCAGTACGTGAAAATATAACATTAAAAAGATGATTAATGTGAGTGAGGGGTAATGATAATGATTGATGATGATAAGGATAACAACGGGTGAGTTTCCTTATGAAGATTATGAAGATGTCTAAGAAAAATTGTCACTGTCTAAGTGTTTGGGGCACTGTGAGACATTTCGATTTTCGCATTCAAGAAAGACGACGAAAGATGCATCATGAATGAACCATGCCCGTAGTTTACCATTTGTTTTGTGATCAAAACCTTTTAAGATACTATATGTACACGCGTTTATAAATTTTTTAGATTTTAAATGGACTGGAATTATAAATAGTACCATTTATATTCAATGCTACCACATCAGTTACTTTACTTACTTGCCTGTCTCTGTCAATGGTCTCTATCTAAGCCTATTTTATGAATTCAATCTATCATACAAATCTATTTTTTGTTTTCTAGATATGATTTTGTATGACGTTAACATTAGACTTGAGTCTGGAGTCTGGAGACCTGAGAGATAAAAATGTAAGTTTATATAAAAGGACGCTTCAACGGTTTCTCAGCCAGTACCCAGAAGACCTTGGGTCGGGCATGTCGTAAAAGGAAACGACATGTTGCTGCTTCAATCTCTCCGGAAGCTCGTACTGGTGTGGTTGTGGTTCTTCTTCTTTGTAGGACTGGACCACCAAGCCAATGGAGAGCAATGCCGTATAACGCCAGTTTTGCACGTTCTACAATCTCCGGGATGTAATCCACTTACAATCCCTTCATTTGCTTGTGTTGGCAAATGCTCTTCATACGTGCAGGTATTTAATATACTAACTACTCTTGATTATATTTTACAAGAAAATAAATAATTTAAAACACGTGAAATATTTTTATTGGAAAGGTGTCGGGGTCAAAAATGTGGCAGACTGAGCGATCCTGCATGTGTTGTCAGGAAAGTGGGGAGAGGGAGGCAACTGTCACCTTAAATTGCCCCAAGGCGCCACCAGGTTCCGCAAAAGTTCAGAAGGTAGAGGTAGACAATCTAATTAATTTAAATGCACTTCTCCACAATTTCCAATCCTTATCAAAACGACCTGCATAACAAACATGAATTCTGTTTTTTTTATAAAAGGTTGTAACAAAAGCTCCTGTGGACTGTATGTGCCGACCATGCACTACTGTTGAAGATGGCTCTGTTATGCCGCAGGAGGTAGCTGGTTTCATGGAGGATGGACAAATCCTTTCCATGATTCCTCCCAACTTGGTTCAATTCAAATAATTTGACTAAAACTCTCTTCTAAATTATTTTCTTGTTGTAATTATGCTTCTTATTGTAACAATTTTTATTATATGGTAGCAAGCAGGCTTTTTCCCTAAAAATGATGCAGGCAAACGAATCTCCCCCAATGTTGTAGATAAGTTGAAAACGAGAAATATACGAGGTTACATACAGTAATAAAAATTATATGCTAAAAATGAAACAATAAAAAAATCCATAAAAAATATGTCAGATTAACGTAACGTGTGGAATCGCACACACTTATTTATTATCGACATTTAAAAATTTAAAATTACACCATTTCTATACACAGTTTAAAAACAATTAGTTAAAACTACTTAATGCTTAAAAACAAGTTAACTATCTCTATTGCTCCTCGTTTCGCTTGCCTTCTTCTTCTTGTACTCCTTGACCGCTTCTTTCCCAAAAACTTTAGCAATTTTCTCAGATAACCTATGCGTTGTCCTAATGTGCCTCTCCAAATTATCCTTCCGACGAAACTTAATATTACAAACAGCACATTCAAAAGGCAGCTCCCCCGTATGAATTAAATGATGTCGCCTCATGTCCTTCGCTGTAGAAAAGCCTTTATCACACTCTGGACACTTGTGTGGCCTTTCATTCTTATGAATTTTTCTATGTATTTCCATTGAATACTTTTGTTTAAAACTCTTCTGACAAATGTCACAAGCAAATGGCTTATCGTCCGATTGGTCCGTGTGAAGTTTAATGTGACGTCTACAACTTTGCAAGGAGTTGAACCGCTTCTTACAATAAGCACACAAATAGGCAGCACCAATACTTGCCTTTGGTTTAGTGCTATGAGTGGTCATATGTCTGTTTAATTTAACCTTCTGAATAAATCTTTGGAAGCATATGGGACACTCATAGGGCTTCTCTCCGGTGTGTTTGCTACGCACATGGTACTGGTAATGAGATTGACTGATGAACTCATCTGAACAATGTTCACAAGCAAATGGGCGTTTGCCATTGGCTGGATCACAGTAATAATGGTATTTACGACGGTACTCCTGGTTGAATTCTTGATCGCATTTTAAACATTTCCATTTTGTGATGGGTTGGTTTATGTCGGGACCAATTATGGGAGATGGTGTGGTGTCGACCACTTCAATTTCGATGATGTGATCAGTTTTCATTGCTTTCGTTGGTCTACGCTTTCCTCGACGTGCCTTATCTTTGGAAGTGGTATCGGTTGGCACGGTTTGTGATGGTGGTTGAATTGGAGTTGGTGATGAGGGAGGCGATACTGTTGGTTCCTCTTCGTCTTCAACTTCGACTTCTCTTGGCTCACTTTTAACAGAAGTCTCTGGAGGAATGTTATCATCATCATTCTCTGACAGGTTTGTATCAGGAACAATTACTTCTGCTGAGGATTCTACGTTATTACTTGGCTGATTATTTTTGGTTGGACGTTCTTGATGCAATTCATGTCCATCAGGATTGATTCCCAGACCTATTAAAGTTTCCTTTGAAACTACAGCGATGGATTTGGTACCTGACCCATCACCAAGCTCGAAAACGTATTCATTTGATTTCACAATAAGTTTGTCATTTTCAAGGTGATTTTCCTCCTCTGACTCATCCCCTTCATTAGCGTTCTCGTCATTTTCATCGAAAAAGAAATCTGGCACTTCTTCATCTTCCTCGTCGTCCATCCCTAAAGCTGTTTGAACAAAATCAAAATGTAGTTTCCTTCAACTAACGATTCCTGAGTCCTGAGGATTGAAAAATATTAACTACATATTGTACATGACTTACCTGAATTACTGCGTTTTCGTTCTAAACGCCCAGCCTTGACACACTGCATGCATCCATCTCCAGAGCCAATGAAACAATCACGACATTTCACATGTCCACAAAGTTCCTTCACAGGTCTGGAACACTCATCCTTGCATTCGCAACAGGTTTCAAATTCTGAAAATTTTCCATTTAAAAATTTAGATCTGCTTGCTAAATCATTTATCTTAAGTATCCTACGATAATTAAAGTAATGTTTAATTACCAAACGCTTTCATACAAGCCTCCTCCTCCTCTTCTTCATTTTCATTCTCAGAGGCACCAGCTTCCTCCTCATAACCGTCCTCATCTTCACCTCCCGATCCCTCCTGATCTCTTCCATCTGTTTCACGTTCCCTCTTCACATTACCATCATCCTCATTCCCCTCCTCCTCCTCCTCTTCTACCTCCTCAACATCAACTCCTACCAGATCACTAGAATCAATATACAACGCTCCACCATCATACTCATCATCATCTATACTTGATCCCGGCTTATCAGGAGGATCTGTTTCCTTCACCAGGCCTAGTTTTGGCAGGTCCATTTTAATTAAGAGAATCGATAGTTAATCAACCAATTTAAATTAAAAGTCAAGCAAATCACAATTTCAATTTTGAAATCCTCTACTCCTACTCAACTAATAGTCTAGAAGTTTCCATTAAAAATTGGGTGTGTGCAAGTTGCAATTTAAGTAAACTACGTGTGACGTGTATTGTTCTTTAAAGCTCCTAAAATTTAATGGGCTTCTAAAAAAATTGAGATTTTATTTTAATGTCTTCTTGTATGTCTTCAAGAAATTGACAATACAAACAGACCAGCCAATAGTCTTGTGATGCCCCAATGTTTAAAGACATCAGCAGGATGCAGGATGATGAATGCGTCGTGACTTCATACTCACATTGCAACAACTTTGCTTGCAAGTAAGTACGCATTCCAATGCAATGCGTTTTGCAGCACTTTTGTATTGTAAACACGCCAGATGACATGCACTCACGTGCATTGGTTTTTACTGCAGTTAATAAAAAGCAAGTGCTTTTAATATTTTCAGTTTTAATTGACACTTTTAAACTTGAAAAATTAATTAGTTGAGTGATTAGAATAGTTAATTTGTGAAGTAAAATGGGTCGAACACGTAAAATGGCCCATGCCAGTTTGGGCCGGGCTTTGGTCAACACCAAAAAGAACACTCATGGGGATAAATCTGCCCATCAGGTAAAAACTGTTGAAAAAACTAACGATGACATCATTCAAAATTAGGAAAATCTGTGATGATTATGATTATGAATAATTAATTAATTTGTTTGGTTTTAGGAGAGGCACAATCTTCATGAAGAGAAGACCCATGCGATGAAGTCGGTTACAGAGGAATCCTCTTACGACGAGTTCATTGCAACGGCGACATTGGCTGAGAAGGAGTTTACCGCTGAGAAATTAAATGTTAAGTTTGTTGCATTAAATGTGACAGACTCTACTGTTCCCTCTAGTGCTTCTTCTACAGTGGACTGCTTAGATCCTTCGGAATACATGTCGGCTGAAGATAAAAAGGCTATGGTGGTTCCTCGAAGACCTAAATGGACTACTGAGATGACTGCAGAGGAACTTGATACTGCGGAGAAGGAAGCGTTCTTAAACTGGAGGAGGGGCATGGCTCACATGCAAAATAAGCAGGATATCACTCCATTTGAAAGGAATGTGGAGGTTTGGAGACAGTTGTGGAGGGTTTTGGAGAAGTCGGATGTTGTAATGCAGATTGTGGATGCAAGGAATCCGTTGCTCTACAGGTGTGTAAATACATTCAAGTTTAATTACATTAGTTTTTTGTTCTCTTAAAGGTTAAGTTAATTAGTTATGTAATCTATTTTAAAATAGGTCGGAGGATTTGGAAAGCTACGTCAATGAACTGGGGAAAAGGAACATCATACTTATTAACAAGGCCGACTATTTGTCAGAGGAGCAGAGAAAGTATTGGGCAACGTTTTTCCAGTCAATTAATTTACCCCACGCGTTTTATTCCGCAGCCATCGCTAATCAAAAGCTTGCTGCCCCAAAGGAACATACTTCTCATAGACAAGATGATGTGGATGAAGAAAAAGACTCAGAAGATGAAGATGATGATGAAGTGAAGGAAAATGAAAATCAAGATGAACCAGCAGTAGAAGAGGTCCAACAGCCACATAACAGCGCACACGATGTTCTGAACCGTGAACAACTGATTGAATTTCTCAAGTCCTTCAAGCCAGTGGAATCTGGGGAATCCTCGAGCTCCACAAATGAGATATTTTCAGTTGGATTAGTTGGTTATCCGAATGTAGGGAAAAGTTCTACGATTAATTCTCTGATGGGAATTAAACGCACATCTGTATCAGCAACGCCAGGAAAGACAAAGCATTTCCAGACGTTATTCCTGGAGCAAGACTTGCTACTGTGTGATTGTCCGGGATTGGTGATGCCTGCGTTTGGGGGTTCCAAAGGAGAAATGATCTTGGGTGGAATTTTGCCTATTGATCAACTTACCAGTTATTCAGCCGCAACGGCTTTACTAGTACAGAGAATTCCGCAGGAAAAGCTGGAGAAAACTTATGGAGTTTCGCTTTCACCTAAGTATAATGATGACGACTTTTTGAGTGCTTACGCATGTAAGCTAAATGAGAAAGATGATTGTAAAAATATGGTTGCTTAAATTACTTATTTGGGGAAAAAAATTAATTGAGTATGAATTCTTTTTTTTAGCTAATCGTGGCTTCATGACTGTTAGAGGAATACCGGATACTTCAAGGGCCTCCAGAATTGTGCTGAAAGATTATGTTAATGGCAAGCTGTTATATTGTCATGCGCCTCCTACAGTAGATCAAAAGGAATTCCAGTCTACTGGGTTGAGTGGGGGAATCGTAATCATTCCAGAGGAAGGCATTGATGGAGAACCTGCTGAGCCAGTGCACCGAAGGGTGAGTAAAAAGTAAAAATACTAAAAACAATTTATGGGAATACGCCAGTGTTTCTAAAAATCTTAATTTGGAAATTTTCTGAATTATAGCCTCCTACACTTCGAAGCGTGAATGTTGAAAGCAGACTAGACAATAACTTTTTTACTCCACCATCGGTAAGCGCACATTACAAAGGCAAGCAGTACATAGCCTCAGGATTAAGTGCCCCTTCTACGAGTTCTGGGTGAGGCTTTAATGAATACTGTTTTAAAAATACTGTGTACAATATCTATATTTCGTTGTTTTTTGAAGAATATAATGTCAATGTTTTTTTGGAATTACAGAAATATTGAAAAGCCGTGGCGTAAGCATAATAACAAGAACAAAAAGGAGAAGCTCAGAAGAGTATACAGGCATTTGGACGTGGAGTGAAGTGGAAAAGATTATTGCTAAATTAACTGTCGTGTCGTGTCCACTGTTTCTTTTTGTTAAAATAACATACGAGAAATGTTTATTAAGTCGAGAAGCTTGTGCTTTTTATGTTTACAGTATACATATTTCAGTAAAATAAAGCGATACAAAAGTTATAAAATATATAGCAGTCCACAGTCATAACAAGCTTGATGAGATTGTGAATTTCTCATTAACATCATTTTTGATCATAAAGAAAAACAAATTAGTAAAAGTAAATACAATGAAGAATGTTTCTTCCAGCTTTTGCCTCGAATTCCAGGAGGATTTCGTCGATTTCATTATCCAAATCTTCTGCCGCACACAACTGAAATAAGAAAGCAAAAATTCATACATTATCCGCAGTTAACATAATACTCAAGAATTACACTTAAAATAGCATATATTTAAAAAACATACCATGCTAGCAAGTTCACAAATTAAGAATGCACCAATAGTAGCCTCTTCATGGTTATCTTGAATGTCAATATTGATAACATGGACTGGATTAGTGTCTTCTGGTAGGATTGAATCTAGAACTGTAAAGTATATCATATTAATACACTACAACACATCATGAAAATGAACGTTTTTAAAAGCTAGTTGACTGTGTGCATCTTACATTCAACGGCCTGATCATAGACACGTTCTTCGCAGGTAATGATAACTTCGAAATTGGTTTTGTTCAGTTGAAATCTTTGAGGCTTTTCCTTAATTCGCCGGTTTCTGTCAAGCATGTGCAGTAGTCCATTTTGTGTATACCTGAAAATTAAAACCATCATTGAATTTTAATAATAACTTACACAAAATAAGTGTTAAATGACTCAAGATAAGAAAATTGCTTACAAAGACTTATCCTTTCGAAGCAGGTCCTGATAAATAAACTCGTAAGTTGTTCCAAACTCATAAACATTGGGCTAAACACAAGAAATAACCATAATTATACATTTTAAACCTTGATTTTAACTTCCCCTTTTGCTAATGAAATGTCATAGTCATGTCACATAAAAATTGATATAACTGTGGACAAACCTTATCAGGAGAGGCTCCCGGAAGTTTCACCTTATCTCCTGTTCCAAAAGACTCAACCTTGTAACCTTTCTTTGCCAAAAAGGCATGTGCTTCCATACTTCGGTTCATGTTACTGGAGCAGAGAACTGCAAACCTCATATTTTCTTGCAATCCCATTTTTTATCGTTATAAAACCTAACACTACCTCAAAACTATCCCGTTAAAATCACAAAAAATTCTAGCTGAATGTATATTACTCGTACGATAATTAATAAACTAAACACATAAAAGTTAATTAACTTCGTTTCTTTTTATTCACTGTTAGTCGAAAATCACGAGATAATGCAATGCTTTCTCTTTCTGTCAATTTACGTTTTGCGTTGTTGTTTTTTGAGTACACGCACAGCTGTCAACGTGCGCTTGTGCTTTTCTTTTGCTCTGCGCTGATAATGCAATGTTTTACTTTTCATTCGTTCCAGAAGTGGCGGCTTTTCAACGTCAATATAGGCAGAGTGCAGAGAAATGGATAACCTAAAACAGAGAAATGGATAACCTAACACGGAGAAATGGATAACCTAACACGGAGAAATGGATAACACGGAGAAATGTATAACCTAACACGGAGAAATGTGTAATCTAACACGGAGAAATGAAATGACCATGCACAAAACTTTTATTCATTATCATCGATCGATCATAGTTGATGTCGATAGTGTTGCGGGATTTTGCATCTGCAAGGCAGGAAACTTCTAATTGTAACTTTTGTTGAAGATGAGTTGATGGAGTATGGAGTTGATGAATGATGTAAAAATGCTTTTGCGTTGTAAAAATTTTTGTAAAAATGCGTTGTTTTTTAAATGTCTGAATACCAAAAAATGCAAATATCCAGATGGAAACTCATATTAATTTTCTTTTTATTTCTTCTTCTAAGAACTTTCAACACAACTTGGTTGCAATAAACTAGACAACTACATGATAATTTGCCTGCACATTGGCAGATTTTGTACAAATAAAAAACAAAAAAATCCTTCATGATATAATATAATACAATAAATTCAATTAATATACCAAACATGATAGTTGATAGTAAATGATAACAAAATAGACTACGCATCACACTACTCCACTTCCATTTGACCTTCGTGTTCATGCTCCCCACTCTCCACACCATCCTTTTCCGGGTCAGACACCGACATTTGCTGCTTTATCATCCTCATTCGTCGTTGCAAGCAGCGATTGTGTTGGAATTTCTGATTCACACGCTCCCTCCTGAACTCCATCTTAAACTTGGCACAGTGAAGGACCTTGCAATCAATCTTGGTACAGAATTTAGCATGCAACTTAAGAATCCGAGCCATTGGTCTGCATTTCTCACATTTCCCGTTATTTACTCGATCGCAGTTCTGTGCAATCAAAAAAAGGAACACATAATTAATCATTGGATTCCACTTGAATTTTCACCAAATTGCATAAATATGTTACTATTTCAAACTTACATCAACATGCTTCCTCAACTGCTTAAAAGTTTGACAAGGTCCATACTTGCATGAATCATCCTTACACTTCACTGCATGGATTATACCATCCACAAGCACATGCTTGGACTGAACAAGAGATAACTGAGAATATTCATTCTTCCTCGTCTCAATAGGTACCATTTCATGTTTGTGACGTTCAATATCATGACAGGTTCCACAAATATCTAAGGTGCCACATTGAAGACAACGGAACCCTCTTGTAAAATGCAAATTACAATTGGAACACATAAATACGCTTTGATCCTCTTGATAGCTTAGCTCAAATAAAACAAGCATAGTGGAAAACATAGCTCTTCTGTACGACGAGAACTCGTAGTGCCTTTCCATCGCCACTGACAAGAGCCCATCTCTTCCATCCATCAGATCTGAATACATTAGAAAATCAGCGTCTTCTGTCTCAGCCATCTAAAAAGATTCCAAAATATAAAATAAATCACATCATATTTTACATTAAAGCAGTACATGAAACTTAACTGGATTAAAAAAGAGTACTTACGCTGAGAGTTAAAAGCGTTTCTTTTGTATTTATAATAACAACAAGAAAGGATTCTTGGTGCCTCTTGATAACATTAACCATTTTAGTGGGAAGGTCCTTCGCCATATGAGAACTCAGCCTTTTGAAAGTTTTCTTCGGTTTTTTCTTTAGTCTCGAATCTGCCACAGCTACACCATTATGAGCAGCAAGGGATGCATCTGCTTCTTTCTTTTTCTCTTCCTCTTCTTTATTGTCCTTCAATGAATCATCCAAAATCATTGGCCAAAAGTCGCCCTCAAAGTAGGGAAGCTCGTCAACGGGATTTAAACTTTCATCCGTAACGTAGCGGTACAAATTTTTGAATTCAATCACAACCCCTTCTTCTTGTCCTTTTCGCAATATATTTTTGTACCATTCTTGCAATCTGCCAGGTTGTGGTATTTTCTGTTCTGGGGGATGACAGTGGAAAATGTAATCATCATCATTTCCAGGTGGACATGCCCAAATGTGAACGGTGAGGAATCCTCGCTTCTTGATGTAATTCAGGTAGCCCAATATTATTTCTCGGTAGACACTTGTACGCAGCTCTCGAGGGCGAAAGTATTGAACAGAGTCAAGATAACCTATGTAGACACGTCTGGTATTGGGGGCTGGACAGTCAGATCCATATTCCTGAACATGCATTCCAAAAAAGGTGACATCATGACCTTCTAGGTTGAGAAATGCAAATACAGCCTTTGCTCTGCAATTAGAAAAAAACAATCATATTCAATTAAATCTACATTTATATTTTAACAAATGCTATGTGTGTACTGTACTTGTGATCTAATTACCGAAAAGGAAGTCCATCACGTTCAGGAGTCCTCGCTTTCATTAAAGGCTTCAGTTCTGCTACACGATCACGAATTGATACAACTCTTATTGTGACTTTGACATCCACACCTGCAGCTCCACTTTTTGTGAGATAATTATTTACCCGATTTTCGATATAATCACTGAGGTATGTTTTAGGGAGACTGTCGGCACTTAATCCAGCAACAGGCTGACTTATCTGGGGCATAGGTCCACGGCAGTTGTCACACATGTAGCTGTATAAAAACAGAAATATCATTTAGCGTTGTAGCACATCAGAGATACATACTTAAAAATGGCTAGTTGATAAACCCGAATATGTTCATTACCCATCAGGCCAAAAGTTATCTAAATACATCGCACAGATCTGATGAATAATTCTGCCGCATTGTTTACACGGAACAAATGGTTCCGGTTCCAAATGATCGTTCCTCATTAAATCAAACTGATCCTTTGACACATGTCTGAAAAAGATAAAAATCAACAATCAAGTTAAATTATCATATTATAGATTTTCGGTTAGTCTTACAAAGACGGAGTAAAACTGATGTTATAATTACCCAGTAATCTCATTACGTTCGTTCCGAAGTGGAACTTGATCCCCTGCGATTGCAGCAAAGCATTTCTTGCAATAAATATATCTGCAATTTAAGAATTATAATATATGATTATCATATAAAGTTCCCTTACTAAATATTATATACTTTATTGGTTTGGTTAGATTATTATAACTTACTGCTCTCCGTAAGAATAATACGCAGTATCCCTTGGAATGATACAGACCCGTTTCCCAACACAAAACAAAGTAGGAGGAGTATAGAAAAGTCGCTTTCCACAGCAATAGCCCATGTTTTGCATTACAACGTCAACTGTCTCGTCAAACACCTTACCAAGCTGAAATAAAAAAGGCACGTAAATTAACGTAAGATACATCTTTCCTGAAAAGAGTAATCGTCAGTTATACCAGAATTAAGTAGCACAACTCACCAGTTCTGCACCACGATAAACATTGGAACCTTTCCTATTAAAACGCTTGGCGTTATCAAGCATGAGCCAGACATCCTCAATAAACTGCCAGGGTTCAATATATGTTCCATTATCTAATTTATTGCGAATGGTAGAAAGATCCATGGGATGTTTGATGATTTCATTGTAGTTGGTGAGCCCCAAAGCCTATAATCCAGTAAAAACAAGAGAATTTATAAATTACCAAAATTAGCAGATCATCATCAAAATTATCATCATTTTACAAATTCCCAATCAAATTTTTACCTCAGCGTCCACTGGTTGAAGAAAAGGACCAGAGTTTTCATGTCGCACTAAAGTGGTCCACACAGGAAGCAAGAAGTTCCGAAGTCGTTTCGTGCTGAAAACTAACAAATTAAGATCGACACGTTAATTGGTGCACAAATGCCAATTCCTACACTCGCCAACATTTTTACATAACCATCAATAAGCGTATAATCAATTCCATAATTAACTGATTACCTCTGACACTTTTCCGGCGAGGAATTTTGTACTCAAATGACTTGGCTTGCGGCCGGGATTTTACCCTGTCTGGAGTCGGTGGCTGATCAGATTCCTGTACAGCTGTTCCATCCACAGAAACATCCATTGAGTCTTCAGTAGATGCATCCATGTTTCTTTATCACTTGTCAACTATTCTAACGCAAAACACTGATTTCAAAAACACACTGATAAAAGAAGCAAATCCTCCTCCAACAAAAATCAAATCTCCATTCAAACTATCAATCTGGAAAAAAGTTTCCTACTATAAATGTTTTTAAATCCTTTAATTCAGATGATTTTTAAGCATTCTGTTTTCAAAATCTATTGGTCTAATCAATCAGTTAATTAATCACATCACAGTCACGTGTCTTTAAAAAAAAGTAAACAAAGCAGTAACTGAATCAAGCCAAACCAAAAGTAAAGTGATTGATTCACTTATGATTATGATGTTTTTGGGTTGGATATTTAAAAATACGTTTCCCGCGTATGAGGCATAGGCATTTGTTTGCTCTATGACATAAATGTAATATAAACTTTGTAATTCTATG
>JAQFXM010005760.1:0-14375 GCA_034693345.1 Entomobrya multifasciata | reverse complement strand
ATTAACATTTTTCTGTACAATAAACCTCACTTGACCAAGTTAACTTTAAATTACCCCAGCTTGTAGTTTGAAGCATTTTATTCCTGTCACCAATTCCACCGCACCACCACTATTTTACACACTCATCTCAAATCACACAACCACCTCACCATCGCCAACTCATGCAAAAACCCTAGCAGTGAGGCAAACCACTCTACAACCACTCTACACACATACAAGCACACGTAGCAGTGAACCGATCTAGATTCATTCGCGTTGCAGCTGTTGGTAGCAGTGCAAGTCCAGTCATTCCATATCATCATGCAAACATTTCATGATTAATTAACTTTCATAATTAACTTTTACATTAGCTTTACTGTGCCCTTAAAACACCGATTTTAAACGATATATGAACATAATCCAAGGATTAGATGATCTTTAGAAATGAAATGTCTTTTAACATGGGAAGTCAACTGGAATATTACCGGGATGCAAAAATTTATATCTGATTTCCTTCTAAAACTTTTTTCTGTTAATCAGTCATGAAAACTAGGTAACAAATCTTGTGCACAATTTATCAATTATTGGAACAAGCCAAACCTCGACCAAAATTGCATCTTTGTTTAGCAGCAGATGTTTTTCAAATAGGTCTGTAACTTTTTTAAGATGGGAAGGGTATCAGAGAGGAGACAGATATATTTATGTAATAAATTTCAAAGCACTTTTCATTGCTGGCTTAAGTTTATATAAGCCCTTTGAAAATACATTTTCATGTGATATAAACTACAATAAACGCATAATTTTGCGATGTTTTAACCGTATTACATCTGTATAGTTATTTAGCAAGCTGAATTGTTCACTTTTTCAAGGTTGTCTTACAACCGTTTATATATCTTGACGCATGCACATCTATTATAATCATCGTCAATAAACATTTAATTGGTGATGTGCTGACGTGACTGCGTCAGCAAGTATACACTTCCATTTCTCAAGCAGTTCATTTGTTGGTTCTGTAATGGTTATAATTAACTGCAGCTGCTTATACTCAAATTCATTATCATTATACCTTAGTTTGACGCATGATTTTTAAGTTTCACTGGTTAATATGAAAAAGAAATGTTTTCACCACGTACAAGGTTAGGTTTTTCATTACCATCGAAATTTACACCGTCGTATGCCATCAACCAATAAATTGTCAACCGAAAAAACTGCAATGTTTTACCAAACTTTTATTCAATTTATCTAATCTTTAGTCCCAAGGCCAACCACTTCTACTCTTTAGCAGTCAACATGCAAGCAAACGAAATTGTTCAGATTGAAAGTACACACGCACACTACTATTTCATTTAAGATACTTGATTTACAATTCACTTGATACTTGATAACCTTGAATGGCTCGTCCAGTCAACACATGTAATCTATCAGATTCACACTCTCAGTTTTAATCTATAATGGAAAAGTGGTGTATACGCATTCATTTATTGGTATACATCGTTATATGCTCTATGTATTTTTTTATATTTCCACTCAATATAAGTGCTTACTCTGAGACAAGTTCTATCCATGACAAGTCCGAAATAAATAAACTCTCTAAAAAATTGTAGTTTTTTATTGTTTCTATGACAATTTTTATCGTATTAAGTAACAGTTCGCTAGAATGTGCACTTCTAAGTTCAGGCAAATATATGTCATATTTTCACTGTTGTTTTTAATGCATGTTATATCTGCATTGAATTTAGAAAAATCCAAAGAGCAAGCTTGTTTCCCTATTAAGAGAACAGTTGATGTAGACTTAAAATGGGTATAATAACACATATTGATTACAAAGACAAAAACTAAAAATTAACTTGATTAACTGGGCTAAAATATTACTTATTTTTTTGAATATAGATGATGTCGGTGAAAAGCTGGTATTATCCCTTAATGAGCCGCTTTGATCTTTACCTGGGTAGTTTAGAATTGTTTGGAAATTTGAAAGACCCGGAAAAATTATCAGAAAGTCGGATGTACTATGAAAGTTGCATAAAAGGTGAAATTGGGGAAAGTGGTATAATCGTGTCTGGATTCAATGGAAAACGTGTTTCTTGGGTTTTTGGTCCAACAGCAGTAACCGATGATGGCTTGAAATACCAAGATCTTACTTTAAATTCGGGTATGTTTCTGGAGTCAAAATTAATTTTTGCGCAATCAAAGCTTTAATTAAAAATTGATTTGGATCCCTTGGTATGAGACACCATAAAATTACCATTTTTGGTAAACCTCGTACTTATAGTTGGCAAAAGGCAGTCAAAATATCCAGAAAAAATTAATTGTTTCAATTATTCAGGTTAAAATTGTTATAAAAAGTCCAGTTGGTCGCTATCAAGTAACACATAGTGTATAAAATTGTTACAAATGAATTTTGAAAAATATTTAAGTATAAATTGTTCATATTTTTACTAAAGGTTACAAGGGAATTGCATATACAACACTCACAGACAACTCCACATACTCGTTTCTGGTCGTATGCTGGGAAGATAACCAAATGTCATGGGGTGTAACCAGTACACATGCTCCCCTTTCCGAAGAAACTGTAAAGGTTATTCACGATCATGCTGAATGGCTAGGATTTCGAAAAGAGTACTTTGAAGAACTTCGATACGATCATTGCGTTAATGAACACGTAAACACCATCAGTGCCCATAGAAGGGAGACTTGTGACGAAATTCCAAAATGAAAACTTGAATTTAAAAAAAGTAAAATGAATAGTTACAAGGGTTAAATCGCGGATTTCTAAAGTACAATAATAAGAGCAGTGTATAATATGTGCTTCCTACTTTATTCAAATAATTCAAATCAAAGTTTTTTTGGAAGAATACAAATTGTAATTACACAAAATTAATGCCATATGAAGCATTGGTTGTGTAAAGAATCAAATTGCGACCAGAAGGTTTAATTTTGTATTCTAGAAGCTCATTTGCATTGGCATGTATTTGCTCAAAGTCTTCACTCATAATTTCCCATACTTAATATGAAATGCTTGATGTAAAAGTGACGTAGTTTGAACTACAATGTAAAATATTTTACACGCGAGATAAATTTACGTGTCGAGAATTGAATTTCATATTAAAACCTATTTTTTCCCAATTTTGCGCAGAGTTGGAAGCAGTTCATGTATTGCAACACGAGGATATTTCACACAAAATTATGATAACTCCATATCATCTAATTTGTGGAATTTATTTGTTCATATCATCTTTTCCTAAGTAGTTCGATAAAGAGGACTGGTGAAAAGTGGAATGAAAAATACTTCATTTTAAATTCAGCTCGACCGATGATTCGTGTATCAATATTTTTTCTGGCAGCTAGCCAGGTTGGTTGTAGTTTTGTGTTTACGTATGACATCATTAAATAGTTCACAAAGGTAAAAGTCAAGTCATGTACTTGACAAAATAAATTATTCATGTTCTTTGATTCGGGGTTTTCGTAGGAAAAAGGTTTACATGATGCAGAGAACCTTTCTTTATTGAAGCAAACTTCTATGGAAAATCTAAGTTTTAAAATCAGCAGCTTATTAGGCTTTATTGTCGTAGCTTAAAGAATATAGACAAAGTCATAGGCATTCCAAATAATTGGTATTGTCTACTTTAATATTTGAAGACCCTTTCTCGTTAGGATTCCATTTTATTTTAAGATAATCTCAGATTTCAATAAGTTATACATATATATATATATATATATATCTGAGTTTCTTCTGACAAATATAGGAACTTCGCACAACACATATCCAAAATGTTGATCCTATTGCGACAGATATGACAGGAGAATATACAACCTTATTATCGTTCTTTTTATTATGCTGATAATAAAAAGATTTATTCTACGAAAAATCCTGAATAGGAATCAAGACATTTTTTATGTTAAAGTAAAACAGTTCTTTAAGTTCAAAAATAAATACGGTACTTTATTCAAACAATATTTATTCATACCATATTTACAGTAATCTTAGATATGCATGTTTATTTAGAACTGATCATTAAAATTTACACATGCCATTGAAATACTAATGGTAACACAATGATTAATTTGAACTGGGTAAACAATTGTATTAATAAGTATTTTGAATAAAAGTATAGCCTAAGCTAACATAAATTTGATGTAATCAAAATGGCCTTGGCTTGAACGTTGCCTTAAATGTTATATAAAAACACCTAGTTCATCTCTCAAAATATAAAGGATGAATATATTTCATTGTCGTTAGTACTTTATCTTTTGAAAGAAATCGCTTGCATTTCTTTCGACATAAAATATATTTACAAATCGTTCGTAGTATTCGATTGCGATGTTTTTATTTTGTAACACAGACATAGAGCTAAATTATAGTATATACTTTTTGTTACATTTATATGATCGCAAATAATTTTATCCCAAGTAGAGTTTCTCGAAGAAAAGAAATAAAGGTTTTGTGGCCAACATTATGGCATTTTCCAGGAATCTTGTAAAATGGCTCTGCTGGCGGAAAAGAGAGTTTCTTTTATTTCCACCCATTTCCTCCATTTTATTGAATTTCCTGAATTGCTGTGTCTGTGAGGTATTTTCCCTCTTTGCTTTGTGAGTTTTTTGTAGAGAAGTTTTGTGAATAATAATACAAAAATCCATTATGTATTACGTTTATGCATTTTAAAAGTCTAATACTATGTAAACATGCTAACTTAAGTGAAAGCAATTTTTAAAAGTCAGGTTCAAAAGAAACGACCAGGCTTAAGCTTTATTGTTATAGAAACCAAGTAGTATATGGTCGATTATACAGTAAATTGTGTTTGGACACCAAAAAACCATAAAAACAAAACCAAAGTGTAACCATAAATCAGGCAAGGGAAGTCAGCACCTTGTTATTTTTTTAACAAATGAGCGCTTTTATAGCATTATGCATCTAAATCTTTGGTAGAATATTACAAGGAGTAAAAAATTCCAATTTGAAAACTTACGGCTATGTTAATGTGCAGCATTCATAAATCAATAGAGTTTTTAAATTTGAATGGAAAGAAAATTGATTTTTTTGCATCAAGAAGTAAATATTATAAAAGAAGATTTGTGTAACTCATAAATTTTGCACCATTTATACTCTGTAAATTTTTTGCCTTTTTATCATTGGATTCATCACTTTTTATCTCAAATAGTACTTCAGTTTATCTCAAATACAAAATTTAAATCTCTGCTAGCATCGAATGAATTAAACATTCAAAATTAGTTCAGGCTTGTTTAATATTATTCTGATAGGAAAAGATTTTGCGACGTTCTGATTCTATGCAACAAATGAACGAGCTACTTCAAATACAAGGGTATTTCACAACTTGAAATTCCATTTCCAACGTTTCCTTTCAGTTTACTCTCATTGATGGGCTTAATTAAAAGATATTGTGCGATCAGCAGTTTGTGCATAAATTTGCCCTACTGATGCCTATAATATATTTGAACTTGCTTTGTGTGAACACTTTCCTTTACAACAGATTGCAGTAAAATGAACTGATGAGATTTTCGACAAAAATTTTAATACTGAGAAGGCGTTACAATAAATTGGTAAATCGCTTTTCCTTTTTATTTGGAATAAATATATCCCGCTTCAGTTTTTCTACAAAAGAGAACACGAGTATGATGAATTAAAAGGAATGTTTTCAGATTCAGCGGTTGGTGATCTAACAGCTCATTAACCTAGCCATTATCAAATTTACGCATGAATGAATAAATGGATCAAACATTGTCACATGAAAGCTTGCTACGGTTTTATAAAACATGTAATGAAACCTCCATCCTCAAAGCGGTTACGAAATGCGATGGTACAAAAGAGGATGTGATGGAACAATAGCTCCATTCCTTCATCATAACTCATTAGTTTCAAACATGTACTTCTAAAGATTAACACGCCATTAGCACAATTTCTTGTAGTAAAGTGTTTCGTTCCGCAGATTCTATATTGGTTGCGGTGTCAGGTTATTTTTAAATCCTCTGGAAGCTGGAACCAATAGAGGCTTTTAGTAAATAATCATATTTTGTAGTTGCGCTGCAAATTGTGTGTACAATAACTTCGCCAACTATATTTTGATAAGTAACGCACAAAAAAGTATGGTTCTGGTTTACTTTTTTCTATCTAAATATCTAGGGAACATTATTATTCAAATAAGCCAACTTTCCTTCCTTCGAGAAAGTAAATAGTTAATCTCTGCAACAAGATCTGTACAAGACAGTTTACTAGAAATTTCCAACATGTCAATGGCGAAAACTTACATCATCACTTTATTTTGCCAAAAACGTAGACGATTTTTTTCTTTGCTGCTAGTTACAAACATAAACTACATTTAAATGATTTATTCTATTTGTCTATATTACAATGCAAATGACAAGCTGTCAAGTGCAAAAAGGTCTATCATTTTCACAGTACTTTATATTGTGCTTTTGTAAGTTAGAAATAAGTGAAGTTGAATCGTAACGTTTTGAGCATCCGGATTTGCATGCCCAATTTGTTTCTTAAAACTCCAAAAGCATAAAAGTGTGAATTTACTTGATGTGCTTAACCATATGAGTATAATTATTTTGATTGTTCTAAAACGCTAATGTCGAAGTAAGTTAAAATTGAAATTCTGTACATAGTATCACATTTAGATTAAGTATATGGTTTAGCAATGCAATCAGGGATTGATTTTTGCGTCTGACACGCAAGAAAAAATTGGTTGTGTTACTACCATGTTTACAACACATTTTGTATTGACTTTACCCAAATTGGCAGTCAGCCAAAGTAATAATTTCACTACGCTGCTTTGGTTAGAAGACATCATATCGATAAAATACGTCAAGAGAATACTAGCGGCAGCATGTAATTATTTGGGCGAATGGCCATATATGCTTTCACTTTATCCTTTTCATTATATCGTTTATTGTTAGTATCAACCCAATTTTGTTTCATGAAACAAGAATTTCTTCTAGTGAAGGCCATAAAAATGAAGCTTTAGGATAATCCAATTTATTTACCCAAAACATACTATGTATATGGAAACGGCTATGTATCCAAATATTCGAGATGCAATATAAGTAGACTTTATAAAACATCTTTCTTGAAGAAATGAGGGTAGTTTGCGTTTTTGAATTTGTAAAAATCATATTCGTATTAGTTGCATGATTTTCTTTTTTTATGTTTTCATGTTTTTAATATTTAAGTATATGCAAATATACAGGAAATTCTCACGATTCCACACCGTATTGCTTTTAAATAGGTAGAAAAACGTAACAACTAAACTGGTTTATTAAAATACACATACGCTTTACTACGTGCATAACGTTATGTATTTTTAATCATGAAAACATATTTTTCTTATTACATTATTGAAACTAAAATACAAAATACATTCAAATAACCGATATAACTGGTTGCAAGTACAAACGTCTCTCACTAGAAGCAACTTTGTGCAAATCTGATACATATTTTGTGATATAAAACGTTCAAACGTATTTAAGATTGAGGTTAACAGATGTTGAATAGCCAAAAATATTACTTTTCATTCTTTTTTGCAAAGATATACGAACACATAACGACTTTTAGAAATTGAAGCAATCAAGAAACCTAAGAGGATTTAGAAACTCGTCAATTTATCTGTTTCCTTTCTGACACATCAGACATAAGTGCTTATATGCCCAATGGTGGTGCAAGATCTAATAAAGACAGCTTAATGTAGCGACATACTGTGAAGACAACTTCGCAAAAGTACTGATACAGTAAGAGCACTTTTCCATAATCCAATTCACTTTAGTGGAGAGCATTTGGAAAAGCAATTTGATCGAAGAAAACTGAATCAAAGATATAGATGAGAAAGAAGGAAATGTCTGAGGTCAAAGGCATCATTCCACTTCTCATCAATATCGAATCAACACAAGCTAAAGGGTAGGAAATGTAAAAACTAGAAAGTGTTCTCTGATCCAAATATATAACTGGGATAAGATTCTGTAAAAATAGAATCAAACATACGAATATTTTTGGAAATTTTTACGATTGGCTGTGGATTTGGAAAATATTTTGAATTTTCATCGTTTATAGGAGAACTGAACGCAAGTTTTCATGAGTATTTCATCAGTACATTAACGAGACTTTTTGGTACCGTCTAAGTTGATACGTTTTTGATGAAAATTAGGTCGGATTTCATGACACCTGCTGTTTTACGTTATATTTTTTATTCTTGTGGTGTTCTTAGGTGTGGATTCTATGCAGCATCTTTATTGAGCAGATCAAGCTCAAAAATATTTATTCGTGTCTTAGAAATGAAGGAAAAGCTTTTTACTAAATTGAATTGAATTCCAGCCGAATAATGTCTATAATGCCATCACCCACAGAATTCTTCAGTCAGCATGGTGCATAGAATACAAAGCTAAGTTTTTTCCTCGTATTTTAATGTTGACGTTGACAACTTTACAAGGTAGTTTTTTTCTCATTCTTATCCAATTCCAAATTTCTTGCAGTACATCTTTCACGATTTCTTGGCATAAAAACACTTTGCAAAGTATCCATTGATCCATTTTAGCACACGGCTTGTATTTCATTTTCATCTCGACTTAAACCAGTATGAAGCGTAAAATCCAATTTATTGTCAAGACTTGGTAGACTTTCACACCCGCGTTTAAATAACCTGAGAAATATGGACTTTTTCATATTATCCGGATTTCACTTTGCGGATAATGTATTCTTTTTAAGAGAATCGTTAGTATCAATGCAATGTATTTACAAAGTAATTTGATAACTTTCAGCTACTAAACTACTCTATTATGCAATTTGCATAAGGCCTTAGGTTCGCTAGACGATCATAAATACCACCTACGCATTTTCATTGCTCCAACTATTTTGCAACTATGCTAAGCTTCAATATTATCATAAGCTTTGTTTACTATCTGAGCAAATCTCTTTTGCAATATTTACGTTTTCATCATCGCAGCTCTACTTCGTTTCGAGAAAAGAAATGCTTTTTGTAACCTTCGGCAGTTTGCTTGATGAGCTTTTCGTTGGTTATGCAAATATTATCTAGTTTAATATTTTAATAAAAGTTTTCTTACTCGTGCAGGCAAAACCACTGACTAATTTGCAATATATATTCATGAACAATCTTTTAGCATGTTTACGTGTGCATAATTTTAATTCTTTGTAGAACCATGTTAATCAACAGTTTAGCAAAAAATCTGTTAAGAAAATCATTATATCTTGTGCCTATGAAATGTATAAAACAATATAGCATTACATATTTCGCGAAGAATAGAACTACCCAATTTACAAATATGCTCTTTCTACGATAGCCAACCTGAATGATAATGATTGTTATTTATCTGCTTCAAGTCAGGACCAAGTTCATTAAAAACATTGAATATTTGGCAACCCATGCTAAATTACTATTTTACCAACAGCTCGTAGCTCTTACATAAGATATACATGGAACAAAGTTTTAAAATATACAATTTTGGAGATGACTTGGAAATTTTGATGTTTAGTAGATATATTTTGAAAATGTGTCCACTTAAATCACATCTAACGGAGCAAACGAGCACCTCCATTCCACGCGCCCTCTGTCGGAATTCTCGGGAAACTGCATATGCTTTGCTGAATTTTTACCTTGTGGCATACTCCATACTACGCGAGCCAAGCAAGCATCTATCAACCCACATGCACAGCAGCAACAGTAGCACATACAAAACTTTGCTGTTGCTGTTGGGTGTATGCGTGCACGTACGCATAAGTACATAAAGAGAAAATGTGTTTGTTTATGACTGTGCCTAATCTGAACAGCCCCATTCGCTAATTTAAGAGCTAATTACACCAACAATTAAGTCATATAACTTCCTTCCGCCGCCCCATGGCAAAAATGTAAGAACGGATTCTTTTTCCTGGGACAGTGGCACATGAGCTTGCATATTTGGATTCTTGCTATGGGGCGGCGGAGGAAAGATAGTTAGTCGTTAACTAACACGACAATTAACTTCAAAATTAACTTTTTAAGAAAATTGAAAGCTCTAGCGTGTTCAGTTTTGAGCATAGATCAATCTTTCAAATGTAATGTGTGACTAATTTTGCTCATACGAAGCCATAAGTGGTTAATTAGTAAAAAACAATTAAATTTGTCATACGCCCGTGTCCATAGTGACTTAAGTGTCCATAGTTGTTGTACGAGAAAATCAAGTAATACAACGTGTGATTAGTTAATCAAAAGTAATCAGTACTAAGTGCAAAGTTTCTGTATCAAGTGATAATTAAATCCCAATGAGAGTATATTTTCCTCGTTTCCTGGTAAGTATGCTTTGCATGAAAGTAGGTAACTTTTTCCGTACCGTACCAGGCTTATCAGTGAAAGCCAAAAAGATAGTGTTTTGTTCGTTTTGGGAGATAGATACAAAAGCAGTATAAAAGTGAAACAAATTTTTTTACAACACGTCATAAAAATATTCTGAATCGTAAAAACTTCTCATATCAAACGAAAGTAGCCAACTTGGGATCAAAAATGCAGACACTCTCGTTTCTCCCAGTCTGATTACGAGTTCCTCGAAATTGCTTTTTCTTCTACGAGTAGAACATAGAAGACAAGGTAGTCATAAAAATGTCCATCTTTAGGATTGCACAATGATTACCTTGGTCTTAGAAGCCTACTGAAGAGATTATTTCAGAAAAACTAACTTGACGCAAGTTTTGGGACCACGTAAGATAATAAGGTTACACAAAAATGCAATCGTGTGAGTTACACTGACAAAAACCTTTTTTCGTTACATGCTACGAGTTTTTACTAAATGTGTTGATGATCACATCTTGTGGAAAACATTTCACTCAAAGTTGATCATAAATGGAACTTATTCCCATATGGCGAGTTTGATTTAAACTTACCTTCACCTTGGTTCATGTGACGTAAAAAGGAATTTAAAAATAGCTGAAATGTTTTCAACCCAAAAAAGCAACCATTTTTGTGTGAAAACGGAAAAAACTATGGTTGAGCTGAGCACTTTTGGAAAACAGAATCTAAATATCATTGGAAATCTCAAAGGAACTGTTGCAATTTCCCCTCTCATATCACCCCTTTCCTTTTATCTAACGAAACGGAAATTTTAACACCGGAAAACGAAGCTGTAAAAAGCAATCCCTATTGTACCAAAGCAATAACGAGAGATGGTCAGTGAGCGATAAAAATGTTCCAACTTTTATGAACAGCCATTTTTAGAAATGTTTTAAGAAAGAAGCACATGACTGCAGTGGAACTACGACGACGGCTAACCACCCACTAATTTTTATGAGAGTGCTTGAGACTCACCTTTTTTCGAGTGTTTTCACAAGGTTTAGTTCAGGTTAGTGACAAAATGGAATGCGATTTGGTTGTCGGAACTTTCGGTTGTGGAGTCTTGCAGTAAGAGAAGCAAAATTATGCCTATGATGGTTTAAAAGACAAAAGAATTTTTTTTTGTATCACTGGATTTAAATTTAAAAATAGAGTTCTTTTAAAAGTTATTCTATATGGATGGAGAAATGTTTACTTGCTAAACATCTTGGCCAAATTATTACACCTCGTTTCATTTCCCCTTTAATAAAAAAAGTTGCTAGATGACTGACTTTAAAAAAAGTTTCGCCTGTTTCATTACCCTTTTGTCGTTTAAAGAGAAAAGGACAAACGACAATTTTTATTTAACAACAAAATTATTGAGCAAATTACTGACAATTGGTTATGCTTCACTACTATTTTTCAAACATTAGACTACTGATTTATTAGATTTTTGAAGTAGTGGAGATTTATTACAAAGTAATATGTAGTTCGGCTGTGTATTATATAACACTTTTCTTTCTTAACTTACGGATATTTGTTTAAGCTGGTTTTCACTACATGTTTGTCCTGTCAGTAATCTTAATGTACGAATGCATCACTGCATCTTATTTCCTGTGCTTAAAATATTAATATATATGGCCTTAGCATCGTTCAAGTTTTTTATGTTGAAAATATTTCACTTGTGTTTTGGAACATCTTGTTTGTAGATGAAATAAGGGAAGTAGGAATATTTTTACTTTACTTTCTCTTTTCTTCACTCTTCTCATGTTGAAATCGCTACATAGTTTCATTGCCAAACATTGTTTGCTATACAAAAGCTGTTATAAATATGATATCCTAGCATGTCATTTTCCTCTATGGCAAGGTATTTCCAGCTAAATCCCAGCTCAGTAGTACTACAGCATTCAGTCTCTGTTTCCCTTTCTTCGCATTAGGATCATCCTCTCGCCCGTTTCTTTTCAGAGTCGAATGTTTTCAGAAGTTAATGTGGGACTTTTTAAATTTTACAACATCCGAGTGTTTTATAAAGATAACGAAACACAGGATTCTCTTTCTTTCAACTTAAACGTTCAATAGAAGAATTAGATTACTCATTGCACTGCATTTATTGAATTAAGTGATTATTTATACTAGTGCTAAGTGCCAACATGTTAACTAAAGCATTGCTTCACTATGATGGCAATTTTAAGATTCAATCAAGAAACAATGTACTATTAGTACTACATCATATCACGTGTACATATACTTTATTATTATATACCTTGTAAAAAGCTGCTATTGCAATAGTTGACAAAATAGTCGGATTTCCAAACTTTTATTTAGTTCTACTAAGTTCTATTTATTAAGTTGTGTATTCATTATTTTCTTTGATAAGTTTTGAAAGCTTTCACTTATAACATGAGTTTTCCATTGGAACGCCAAACTTTGTTTTTTGCTATCTTCATATCATCAATCAAAAGAAACAAGCATATTTCGAGCTACTTTATCAGTTGAACACGGGATTTTTTAAGCAAAGGGGGACTAATTTTTTCAGCAAAATGCAATCTGATTTAGTATTTTAGTATATTATCCTGTGTCAATGAATTTATACCAAAAATTTTACCACAGCAAAAAACTGATCTAGTTTTTATCTTAGCAGTTTCACAGTTGTAGTAGTAGAAGTAAACGTTATTGCCAAATCGATCTTTCCGAATAAATAGTTCTCGTATTTATAGCATTTACAAACTGGCCCTTTTCCGTTGTCATCACTTCTGCTTGGTTTCCCTGAAAAATATGTGAGAATGAAGGAAACAGCTATGCTGAAGTATGTCTTCATTCTACGATACACGAACTGGATGTTAGAATATAAAATCTTTGCTCACGAACTCCAAACCAGTCAGTAATGCAGCATCTCTCGACCCGGAAGCACGCATCAGTTTACTCTCTCTTTTCCCGTGATTTAGGAATTGAGTCGTCGAAAAGTGAAAGTATGCTTGAGTGAGATCATTTGTATTTTTTGTGGTTTAAAAGATGTTTGGCTGGTTGGCAGTATACACAGTTCTTCCATTTCACCACACTTTGTCATCACTTTTCATCAGATATCAAGTTTGTTTAGTTTTTTGTGTTTGAAATACATACTTGTGAATACTGGTGCGTTGTGAAAGCTTTTTTTGAGTGCACTTACTTTTGAATTAAAGTTTGACTGGTGAATTTTACACAACTTATACAAAGCGTATTCCAATATTGGCATTTTGAACAAATTGAAATTTTTGAGATGAAAAGCGTAATGGAATGATTAGAAGTAAAATATTTGGATGTTTTTCTACTGTGGCCATCAAAAATTATGTTGTTTTAATAGATTGGAACACTCATAATATTCAAAATCAGCCGAATCACTTTAAAAAGAGGAGTTATATTAACCACTTTAAAATTGATGTTTAGAAAGAACTTGAAATTCACCAGTATATGAAATTTTTCTGCAAAATGCTCGTCGGTGTTATCGTTAGTTGACCTGAATTTTGTTGAGAGGAATGTTTTAACTTACCAAATTTAACATCTTATCTTGTAAGTAAAAGTAGAAGTGAAGAGTGAAGTAAAACAGACGGAAATACTGAGTGAAGCATTCAAAGTGATGCGTAAAAGCTGAGAAATTTCACTAATTTGTTTTTCATTCTTTGAGTTTTCTGAAAAAAACCATACTAAAAAAGGAAAAAAGTGTAAAACATTTTAAGAATTTTGGAGAAAATTTGGTACTACGTTCAGTGGAATGTTTGACTGGTGGAATGCAGTTAGATTGTGAAGCAGACCGTGCAATTTACGATCTCGCCAGATACATCTGCCAGAGTTATAGCTTGAAGACAGAAGCCTCTCAATGAAATGGTATTTTAACAAAAGAATATTACTCCTAGAAACATTGCAATTTGAGTGGAATTCGAAACGACCAACTTACAAGATATCCTACTACCGTCTTTTAATGAAAGCATAAATGGCAGACCTGCACAAAATCTTATGTAAAATCAAAATCTGTTAGGCTTTATGCTATACGCAACGTTATGCAAGATTTACGGCTGTGAACGATTACACAAACCGCATAATT
Organism: Entomobrya multifasciata; assembly: GCA_034693345.1. Classification (NCBI taxonomy): domain Eukaryota; kingdom Metazoa; phylum Arthropoda; class Collembola; order Entomobryomorpha; family Entomobryidae; genus Entomobrya; species Entomobrya multifasciata. The sequence continues at coordinate 11 of JAQFXM010005760.1, read as the reverse complement.
CTAACAAATCA
>JAQFXM010005759.1:0-14376 GCA_034693345.1 Entomobrya multifasciata | reverse complement strand
GGATTCTAAAATTGAACACGAAACTGGGATTGCTATATGTCAAAATGTTCACCACTTCCATGTCTAGTTAACATGTTGTACCCTTAACAGAATTCCTATATTGCTCTGAGTTCTGACCCATCGAAGTTGGATTTCATCATTTTTTGGGTGGGTGACATATACTTTGCAGGGGTCCTACTCAGAAGTCTCGCAGAGTTTGATTAAGGGTACAACACCAATGATAGAGGAGGTAAAGGGTATTATTTTGGTATAGGACACCATCCGTAATGTAGTCACACTTACGTACCATTGTCCCGGAAATAAAAAATCGCATGATTTTTCGGTGCATTAGTCAATGTTTTTAGTTAGATTTTGAATCTGGCGCTGACAATATGGCCAGATTTATGCCTGTAGCAAAGTAAAAGTATTTAGTAAGAGAATGATACCTAGTTCAGTAATTTTTGCCATTGCATTAGGAAGTTACGATTTTTCAAAATAAATAAACAAGGCATTTTGAATTTTTGGCATGTCAAACTTTGGCACTCCATAACTTTGGTTAGGGTGGTCCATTTGACCTGAAATCTTCACAGGAGTAATTCCCATGATTAGCTTTACAAAACTGGGGAATAAAAGAATTTTTTTAAAATTTAGCCCAAAAAAGGCCCTTAACGCAAGTGGTCCTTTGAAGGAAAGTCACATGCTGATTTTTCCGAATAAGTTCGCTTCCAATTTGAGATCCCAAGTTTTTCATGGAGAGAACTTCCAAATTTTCAAACGTTGGAAGTGGACTACACTCAATTATATTGGGATGTTTGCCACTTTGGGAAGAAATATTGGGCATTGGTTCATGACTGTGGATTTGAAGAAATCTGAGATCGGGAACTGAACGAGGCTCAGTATCGCTCTTAACTTTCTGAACATGCCTAATTGCAAGTACATAGGAGAGCTAGAATGGGAATTCAAGCACAGTTCCAAGTACCGAAGTACCAGATTTCTGTTCCAAATTTCTTCAAACCTTCAATGACATCATTTTAATTAGCAGGCCGCCTCAGCCTTGAAGGCAAAAAATAAGTAATACTAGTTTGCAGATATCGTCCAAGAAAGAGGTTCTTTTGTGGTGCACCAACTCCAAAATAATGACTCCTTTCAAAGTGATCCAGAAATCGGTTACGTTGTCTGCCTGGCCCTGTGGGCTCAAAAGATAAATGATTTGGTTTGGTCCACTTGATTTGGGGCACGTTGTTCAACTTTGACCTTGGATCAAGTGGATTCTCAAGTTGAGAGATCCCAGACATTACAGGACTCTGGTAGCAATTTTCAATGGCCTTATTCCAAAAGGTGCAAACAAGGCGACAGTTGGTCACTGCATTTTTCCATTCCCTAGCATCCATTACCACTGGAGTCTGATCAGCCTTCTCTTCCACTGCGTTAATCTTGGACACATTAAAATTTTGTTCAAAAATTAGAGCCATGATGTCAATGACCTTGGGAAAGAGGTAAACCACTCGTTGTTCTTGTAACAACTTGCTAAAATATGGGGACGCATTGGCACAATTTTCCTGATCCTCTGGAGCAAGTTTGTTCAGAATTAACAACCAAGTCTGCAATTATAAATATTAATGAAAAAATGAACAGATTAGCTTATTGATATCAGTAAATTGTAAAATTAAAATTATACATATATTTTTTTATATCAATTCAAATGTTTACCTCGTCTGGAAAAATATTCCGAAGCATTTGTTTCAGCTTCAGCATCAGCTTGGTACAGACGTTGCTGTTTTGGAATGGCAACATCTGATTCCTGAACCTCCACTTGCACCTCATCATCCGCCCCCACCCTCTTGTATTTTTTACTTTCCATTGCACTGTATTTAATTAAAAATGTAAAATTAATCAGATTAATTTTTTTAACTAGTACTCCACAACACATAAAACCTTTCAACTTGAGTAATCGATGTAAAATGTAAAAAGGGAAATCTCAAGTCACCCCAACAGTTACAGAAATAAGCTTACTATGGGATTTTACTACTACCATTTTCTAACAAGCTATTTTTACACACAATTTGTATACTTTTGTTAATTTTGCTCCAAAACTTGAACTAAAACAACTAACTAATTTGGAAGCCCGACAAAAAAATGTAAACAAAATCTATAAATCTACATGCAAATCGTGCCAAAGAGATATAGATGCGATATAGACAGACTGACTGAGTTGTCGTGTGCGTGTGAACTTCTCAACCTCGACTTTTTGTCAAACAATTTACATTCTGAAGTAAATTAAGTAAATAATATCAATGTTAAGTTAAGTAAATAAAATACACAATTACAAATCACGATCAAAATGTATTTTTTTAAACTAATGTTTACATTTTTCATTGTATTGTACGTCATCAACTTCCTGTTCGGAGCATTCTCAAGTAACCCCATCATTATTATAAAAGGTAGACACATCTCAAATACCATTACATGAATTTAACTACATCAATTTTTATCTGATTTTGATATAAAAGTCATACAATTACAGCACCAAACATATTTATAGCATGTTATAAGGCCTGAACCTCTTTCCCAAATCCTCAAATTCCTTTTGGGGCACGTTAGCCAGGGACCAGCCTGGGAAAGGGAACTTTTCAATGGTCTCAGCAAAGGGGCCTTGAAGAAGAAACATGATACCGTCTTTGGTAACCTTTAAAAAAAATTAAGTCAACGATCAACTCCAAAAATTATAAAAACCCACCACCCAATAATGTATTCCGTTTACTTTCTCAAGTGGCTTATCGGAGGTCAGCAGCAGCTGCTTCAGTTTTATCTTAGCCAAGATTCCCGTAAACAGGAGATCAGTGACCCTCGCCATTTTATCCAAACCTTTCAATGACAGCTTCTTCAAATCTTTTACAAACCAAAAGACAAACCCAAACAATTAATTAAAGTTAACAATCAGTCTCACGAAATCCTTTAAAATACAATTTACCAACTTACTTTTCAACTTGAAAAACACCGGCTTTTCTCCATCTCCCCCAAAAAACGTTCACATTCCCACAATTCTCCAGCTCCAGCTCCACCTCCTCCAAAGTATCCCCCAATCCATTCCACAACCTCAACAAAGCTTGATTACTCCCCTGCCAATTTCCAATCTTAACCCCCTTCAAATTCGGACAAAGCTTTCACAATTAGTTCTGTACTTGGCACACTCATCTCCTCTTCCATCGCCCACTTCAGCTGATCCCCTTCCTTCATAAATCGTTCCATATTCATAGGCTTTGGAACAGCTGAGTGTTTATTATTCTTCTTCTCATCCCCATCCTTAAACTTCAAATACAACTCAGTTAACTTGGAATAGGAAACCTTATCAAATAAAAAGTGGAGAAAACGGTATACGTCCCCTGAACATTTCTTCCATTTAATTGATGAATATTAGTGACACCCTTAAAATCCCAGTAAAATCCCTCATTCCCTTCCACAGTGATATCCAAAATCTCCAGGGAGGATTCCACCTAAGTCAACTGTGCCCTCTGGGTACTGAGCAAGCCAACAGGTTGGAAATGAGATGGACTTTAGCCTGGTTCTCTGCATCAAGAAGTCTCGAGTTCGCCTCTTTCGCTCAATTATTCCAACTTCAGCGTTCTCTGGATCTCGACCAAATTTCACTTTTTCAAGAGTCTTAAATGTTGATGGTAGGGTCAGATGAATCTTCATATCCCCAATGTTGAATGGTTCCTCCTGAGGACCTGCCTTTTGTAATTCTTTTCCAGTTTTTCCAGACCCACAGTGCTTGACTTCCAAGCTCTTCAGATTGGAGAGACCTTCCATAAAAGTGAATTCCATGTCCCGACAGAAAGCATGGTTTGCCAGAGTAATCTGAGTCAAACGAAGGTCTGTAATCAAGGGACCAAAGTCCTCCAAAAATTGCCCCACCTTATCATCTTCATAAAAACGATATCCCAAAGTTGGATTGTTGATGAATAGCTTTGTTGTTGGAATCCCCATTTCCAAAAATGCTCCAAAGGATTTCTCCTTCCCCTCATTAATTTCTAGCTCAGGTGCTCGCTTGGGATTGGCTTTTAGATAACCATCAGTTATCTTTTTGGTCCAGCTGCAGACTCGTCTGCGAAGGCGGAGAAGATCATTCCAATCCAGAAGCTGGAGTAGCTTATCCTCAAACTACCAAACAAAAAAAACATTTAGTTATAGCCCCAACTTTGATTTAAACGATTAATCAAATATTGAAATTGAAGAAAACGGCATTATATATTTTTTACACCGACCACGTTCTTGAGAATGTCTTGTAGCTTCATTTTCACTTTTTCTTTCAAAGAGTAAATTACACACAAATTCAACTTGAGCAAAATCACTAATTACGATACTAATAGAGTAGAATTGTAATAATAATTTTATACGTGTCAAGCCAAACAAACAACTTTTTATTCTGTAACTCAGGAACAGTGACTATACCATCTATCCATATCGACGACACCTAAAATCCAAGAATTTATTTTGTGAAGGATGTTAAGGTTGTCCAAATTTTGCGCGATTACTGATTTATGCATTCATTCATTCATCTCTTTTCATTTCATGCAAACATTATGAAATGAAACAATTAAGTTTTTTTTTAACTGGATGCTGATTTATGATTACATCTAAAATTCATTTTACCTTCTGCACTTTTTTGCTGTCTACAAGATTGAGGAGCTGGAAACTGATGCGCTTGCAGACTCTGCGGAGGCTAATGCGGATGCCGGCGCTGCCCTGGAGAAGGTGGAGCTGGAGACAACCGTCTTCATCTGTTGGGCTGAATGATTAACTTGTGGACTGGTAAGAATTTAATTAATTTGTTTCAGTTGTACTTATCTTAAAATGAAATGAGATTTGGTTTGTGCAACTTGATAATTTTTATTTGTGTAGTGTTAAAATGCTGAAAGATTTGTATCGTTTTTTGTGTTGTGTTGTCGATAAGATGAAATTAAATGTACAGCAATGAAATGAAAGTAATTCAATACAGCAGTATAATTTTCAATTTTAGCGAAAAATGAATTGTTGATCATAAACTGTAAGTATTTTTGTGGCGCTAAGTGAAAGTGAATAATAAATATTTTAGTTAAAGGAAATGCAAGTGTTGACTTAAATGAATCTCGTCAGTTAATCGAGCATTTTATATTTTTATATTACAGAGAAATAAAATGTAACTTGTTCTTTTTAATTGCCCTGCTTTGCCCTCCGATGTTAATTGAAGGGAAAAGCGAATTTTGGGGTTTAGATTAATCTTTTTTGTGTTTATTTTCTTGTGAAAGCCCATTTATTGAGGATGTTTGTTTATTTCTGATAATGGGGCTAATTGAAGCGATGACGAGATTCATGAAGCCTCGTAAAATGTATTCTTTAGTCTTTCCGGTACGCTGTTCCTGTGAACCTTGACCTCTAACGTGTTTTCAATTTCCCTTTGTTCTGTAACTTCAATATTTTTTCTTTGTTTCGAAATCGGTATAAGAGGCGGATGAATTTTTGTAATCAGTATCATTGTGACTTGGCCAATTGTTCGTTTAATTGGACTAAGCATTAGGAGATAAAATTTTGAAGTTTGCGACTGGGCTCTTATTTCTGAAACTAATAATTCCGTAATTTGGTGTTTCCATTTAAAGTCATTTCTTCTCCAAGCCTTCAAGACAATCAATCAGTATTTTTTTTCATTCGTGGTGTTAGTCGTGAGATTTTTGATCAGTGAAGGCAGGCATTTAAAAATATACAAAATTCAGTTTGAAAGAGGATTAGTTTGGACTTTACTAAACCAAGTTAAACTGTTAGAATTTAAGTGACTGGCCGATAGGACATCGAAAGACGGAAAGTGGTGAAAAGTCAAGTAAAAATGGACGATTTGAAGTGGAGGCACAAGGCGAGAATAGTTGCTTTGGTGGATCTGGTAACATTTGGAAAATTAAATTTTAGGATAAGCATACCGTGTTAAATATTAATTTACGATGTTTAAAATGTTTTTAAAAAATTCAAAGGTGTTTAATTGTGATTTAAATTGATTGTTTATCAGATTTTCTGGATTGATATGCTGTTGGTCGTCTTGTTGCTTTCTTGTGTGGTTGGATATGCAACTGCATACCCCGAGGTACTTACCGATGATCCAGTGATCGTTTATATTGTGCACAAGCTGCCCAGTAAAGGTGACTCAATCAACTAATAATTTAGTAATAATTAAAAATTAATGAGAGCAATTAAATAAAATAGTTTGTGGATATATTGGAAATGACATTTTTTATTTGGCAGTTGAACTTTGGAAAATACAGTGTGCCGTTGCGCTCCTCGCTCTGATAACCGCAGACAATTTGTTGGCTTCAATCATGCTGCTCAGTGCAACACAACTTGTAAGTTGACAGAAAAAATAAGATAACCAGTTATAACTGACTGTGTAGTTAATTAGTTTAAAAATTCTACAATAATGGGCCTGTGCTCCGTTTACAGAAAATTGATGTGAATGAAGCTAGGAGGAAGGCTGTGTACTGGGACGCTGTGTTCCATTCATCTACTAGCGCTGCAGTTGCGATTGTAAGTTATGTCACTGGTTGTGCTTTTCTTAACGTAGTCCTGGGTGTCTTAATGAAGATGGATGCTTCTGGATGGATGGTCATGGAAATAATGAAGGTGGTAATTGGGATGGGCTTTATCGTTTGGCGTTTATACTTCCACTCCATTGTCCGCAAATACATTAAAGAGCTGTAAATGAAGATTGTCGGATCTAATGCTGCGCTGGAGAACCTAACGTTTCATTGAATGCTTTGGAATGTATCGGAAAGGAATAAATTTGTTGTCTTCTCATTTGTCAAATGGTTCAGTTGTGGAATGGCTAGGAATTTAATTAATTTCTAGCTAAAAAGTTGAAAAATTCGTCTTGTTTTTAGTAGAGTGTTGTGTGGACAAGATGAATTTGAAGTAGTAACGTACAACTTGATGATGATAAACTGTGAACGTTGTTGTTGTTTTAATTATGAATGTATATTAAATATGATGAATTAAAGAAAGATGGTAACTTAAATGAATGTTTTTGTTGATTGAGAAATTCGCAATTTATGAAAATATTTAGGCCCACCCCCCTAAATTCCAAAGTAAATTCTAAGGGATAAAACGTCTCAAATCAACGTTTTGCACGTTAACTATTGAAAAAAAGATTTTCTTCATATTTCAAACACATATGAAAAATGCAAACTTTTAAATGCAGGTATACATACATAATAGCAATTCTAGGAATGACTGTTTTGTTTACGGTCTTTAAGAAATGAACTTTTTTATTTACCAAGTTTTTAAAGTATCTCATTAGACTTCACAATTGCCTGCCCAAACTTATTTTCCAAGAAATTTGCTTGTTTACATTTACAGAGTTGTAGATGCTCCATGTAAACCCAATATGGACATGATTTCCAGACTGAAAGATTATGAATCCAGGGTTCAATACAACAAGCAGTCAGTTAAGCCCTTAATGGGAAGAATTATATTGCCCCAATTTTCATCGCAAATTGCCGTGGTGACAACAGTGACAAGGTACCTCACCCGAAATAGGCATGTATGCATTGGAGTGACAAATTTTTCTGGACCTGGTGTCTGAATTGATTTGGATGGATTGAAAATATTAGCCATAGACTGGGGGACTGGATGGACAGGCTAAAATTAAATTCATCATACTAAGCTACAACAATAAGATCAGAATCGGTGCTTTGGCATAGAATGCTATGCTAACAAGGGACGAGTTGATTGAAAACATTTTCCTCAAAACTGTTAAATTATATTTGATAGCAAACAACAATGGTGAAAATATTGAAATTAATATAGAGACCCTGTAAATTGAATTTAAATCACTGTCTGCTTTTCGAACGTGCTTTTTAGTATTTGTATTTGTCTATGTTACGTACATATGTACATATTGCGTACTTGAATTGTTGTATACAAAATAGGAAAAAGGAACTCATCTCATAATTTAGCATCGTGACTTGGAACTATGTAAGCTAGTTAGCTGCTAGTAAACTAGTATATAAGCTATGTTTAATGTTGACCCGATTGTAACTTTCATTAAAAAGCCTACTGATGATGAGTTAAGATTAAGATACAGAATGTACATGATCATCTCATCTTATACATAGTATGGTCGCATTACCTACTTCTAACGCTCTTTTACTCCTCACTTAAATGATATTACAAGTATTAATAGAGATTAGTTACAAAACGTGATTTATCCTATATCTTGGCAGAATCTGAGATACTTAAAGTTGAAAAATGCTTCGTTGACGTAAGCAGTGAAGGTTCTCCAAATAATCTGATAAGCTTTCAGACAAAGTCTACCATTCCGCCGTCGCCTTGCATTTTTTGATGCACATGCAAAATGATACTGGATGTGCGAAATGCTCGAAGCATGAAGGATTTTCATGAACAATTTCGAAACAAATGATACCATCGCATCGTAAACTCCTAATTGATATACAATTTATAACAAAAAAAGATAAGATATAACGAGTACCAACTTCACGCATGGGTGGGTACCGGGTGGTAATCTTTATTATAATTGTGGTTCCATACGTGTAATTTTACCAATATGAAAAACAAGTCTTGTTACACAACGGCGGAGAAACAACAGTAATTATATGAAGTAACTTGAGGTAACTTGATTTACAAAAAGGAGAATGGACAATTTAATGATTTTTATTATAATTGGTTCGTTCAGTTTTATTTCCTTAAAAAATTTAGAATTTTAAGAAGCCTTTATTTTATTTATCTGATTTTATTTTAGTTGAGGTTGAGAAAACCATTGGAAAACCCCTACTTGTGTTGGTTGCCATACTTGATATTTCGAAAAGCTATGCAGTGTAAGAAAAATTCGAAATAAAATAGGTTTAGAAGTTATAAATATTTAACATGTTATATGTATTTTTTCAATTTGCGGACCGACGCCGACGAGCTTGCCTAATCCTCTAAACTAACATCGTTTTTCAGAATAACAACTCAAATAGACTACCTCGATGTTTTTTTGTTAAAACTGGTACGAGTACGCACGTACCCAAGTCTGTAGTGAATAGTGATAAGATTTATCGACAAAAGAAATCCTCTGGTACTGACCTATAAATTGTCTTGCTATTTTTACACAAAGATCAGTACCTGATATATGGTTTGCAAAAGCACAAAGCACAACCACACAATTTTTAACAATTACTGGAGTTTCATTTCTAGATCTTGATTTTTTTAAAAGCAAGAACACGCATTTGAAATCAAATTGATTGTCGTGATTTAGACTATTTCAACTTGGGGACTTTCACAAATTTTCACACTTTGTCCCTCGTCAATATTTATCCTTAAATGGTTCAAACATGATAAGTAAAATCAAATCGTTTCTTGTGCAAACCAATCGAATGTTGAGTTATGCATTCTTTGTCTTAGCTGGCATTATTTTTTGGATATTCATTACAATTATAACGGTTCTCAGCATTCCTGCATATGTTTATCGTTGGATAATCATTAAAATTGTAGCACCTTGTTACAGGCCAAGTATTGGTAAAATAGTATCAATATTTGGGCAAATACATGCTACAGAATTCACAAAACTACGCAAAGGATCTAATATTCCCTCCAGGCTTGCAATTGTAGTAAACACTGTAGTTGAAGGCATGCTGCCGTTAGAAAGGGCTATGCAACTCATTGAAAGCAGATGGATACAAGCTACTTTTGAAAACGGAGAACTTAAATATCCGGAATTTCAACAGTACATTGATAGGTGGATGGGATTCATGTTTTTCAAGAGGGTGAATAATTTTCAGTTGGAGGACCACATTTATTTACACAAGTTGGACGAAAATGGGAGCGAGGAAGAGGCAGAAATGTTCTTAAGAAATCTTGCTGAAGAGCTTGTGAATAAACCGTTTCCACTTAAAAAGAGCCCATGGGAAGTTCATTTAGTTCAAAACTATAAAAATTTGGATGGTGAACCTGGTAAAATGTCAACCGTTTTTATTTTACGGATTCATCACGGAATGGGAGATGGGTTTGCAGTGATGCATATTCTTGTTGAGGCACTAATGGGGCATAGCTTCGACAAAATTTTGATTGCAGCTCCAAATCCAAAACCTTCAACCTGTTTACCTCCACGAAATTCTTTCGGACACATTTTGACAATTATAACATTTCCAATGAAATTTCTTCACGAGTCTGGCATCTCGGTGATGACACTTTTACGCAAGAAGACGTCTTGGCATATTGCTGACGAGAAAAAAACGGGGAGACAAGTTTACGGAAGATCACAACTTATTCCCATCGAAAAACTGAAATTCATTAAGAATCGACTGGGTGTCACGTTCGCTTCTGTTTTGGTAACATGCACAACAGGAGCTTCAGCTGAAATGATTTCGAGAAGTATGAAAAGATGTCCGTCGAAAATGGCATTTAGTTTTCCCGTACCAATCGACAGAACTAGGAGGAAACTGAGGAACCAAGCGTGAGGATGAACATTTTAAAAACATTACTGATTTTCCGAGTTCGGAATGAGATATTTGATTTGTATTTTAAATTTTAACTTTACAGAGTTGGAGTTGTAGTAGATGTTCCATGTAACCCCAATATGGACATGATTTCCAGACTGAAAGAATGTGAATGCGGGGTTCAATATGCCAAGCAGTCAGTTATGCCACTAATGGGAAGAATTATATTGCCACTATTTTCAATGCAAATAGCTGAGGTGACAAGGTATCTCACTCGAAATAGGCATATATGCAGTGGAATGTCTAATTTTTCTGGACCTGGTGTCCAAATCGATTTGGATGGAATGAAAGTATTAGACATAGACTTTGTTGCTGGGGGACTAGATGGACAGGCTGGAGTTACATTCATGATACTCAGTTACAATGATAAGATCAGAATTTGTGCTTTGGCAGAAAATGCTGTGCTAACAAGGAACGAAATGGACGAGCTGATTGAAAAGATTTGCACTATGATTGATAAATTATATTTGATAGCAAACAACAACAGTGAAAATATTGTAATTGATCTAGAGACCCAGTAAATTGAATTAAAACTATTGTCTGCTTTTTGTATTTGCTTTTTAGTATGTGTTTAAAACATGTAATGTACGTACATATTGCTAACTTGAATTGCTGAATGAAAAATGAGAAAGGAACTCATCTCATAATTTAGCATCATGATTGGAACTGTGTAAGCTAGTTAGTAGCTAGTAAACTAATATATAAGCTTTGTCCCATTTTTAATTTTCAATAAAAAACCTACTGTTAATGAGGTAAGATACAAAATATAGATAATTATTTCATCTTATAAATAATATAATCACATTATCTACTTCTAACGTTTTCTTTTACTATTCATTTAAATGATTTTACAAGTATTAGATGAAATGCGGCACAATAGGTGATTTGCATTTGCCATATACCATGGGAGAACATGAAATAAAATTTATAGTGGAATGAGGCTTTAGAGTTGGAAAATACATTTTCATTTGATTTGACTCGGCTGCGGCTACTTAATTTAATGGTTTCAATGTTTTAATGATTAATTATAACCATTCACCATTCTGGGTTTTCTGATAAAATTGATGTTTCAAATAATTGATTTCTTTTTCGATTTCTGTATTTGTAATTATTTTCTTAATTGTAAAAGTACTATTCAAATTTATGATTTCTGTTGTAATAATTTACATTAAATAATTCAAACACTTTTTCCCACATCACTCCACATGCAAACATGCCAAATTACAAAGAGTAAAAAACATTTTGAGTAAACCTAATTGAGCATGTAGCATCCAGCTTGCATTACAAAATTGTTTCACTAATTGACTAAGTAGTTGATATTTTTAAAGTCAAGTAGTTCAAAACATAAGGTGCAGCAAACATGCAAAGTCTACAAACGATTAATATTGTCTGCTGTTAAATTATCTAATCTAATCATTCTAGATTTTGTGGGGGAAAATGATTTTTGAAAGCATTTTACTAGCTTCTCTAATTTTTATATCACTAAACATTGTGTAATTGAAAAATGTAGGTGAACTAATTAAAACTATATGACTTGCTCATCCTTGTCTTTTTGCTCACCACATGCCACTATGCCACATGCAAAATTGGAAAAAGTAAAACACAAAAAAATGCATCGATTTGCTACTTTGTTGGGCTTTGCTACTTTCCTAGTTTAAAATGTATGAGATCATAAGATGTAAGATAACCTAACACTGAGAATAGCCTAACCCAACACCCGAAAAGCACCCAACCTAATACGCAATCCTCTGAAAAGGATAACCTAACACTGTAAAAAATTCTAAACCAACACCCAAAAATGGATAACCTAACACGGTGAAAAAATGTGAAATGTGAAAAAGGAGCAAAGCAGCAAGCACAAGAAGCAAAAATTGAAAAAAAGGAATAATCTAAAAAAAGAAATAAAAATTCAAAAAAAGCAAAGCGCGCGAAAAGGCGCGAGCAAAGCAAAGAAGCAGTCAACTGGCTTTGTACACTGCAGAGACACTGGATTTTCTCTGCATTTCATTAACTAAGCCAGCATTGCATAAATTGCATCCTCATATCACATAACCATGGCCATGTTGTGGTTTTAAATGATCTCTTCAATTAATTTACCATATGATAAATCATTATTAGAACTATTAATTAATTGAGACTACTATTAATTCTACATTTGAGATTGCGCTTTTAATCGAAGAGACGAGGAAAAAAATCTCATAATTCGGAGATTTAACATGACAAGATGTGACATGCAAACAAAAGTAATTACTAATTATGCATGCATCTTTGGTGGAGTATTTAGGGAAAGTATGTAAAAGGGTAGAGCTTGGCAATAAAGACGCATGTGGATGATACGTACATATGTACGCCGAGTGAAAGTCGAGTGGGTGGACTAGCAAATCCAGCTTCTTGACACAACTGACAACGGAGTTCTGCTAATTGAAGAAACATGATCAGCATCCAAAAAAGTTGAAAAAGGATTTCCAGCTGGGGATCACGTTTCTGGGGTAATGTGAAACACGCTCATTCAGACAGGTTATCTGAGTACAATTAAGTACCTTGAAAGATGTTATTTCCATACAGGAATCATTCTCATTCTTGTCCTGGTTTATGCTGGAAAAATGTGTCATGAATTCATATTGTGTGAAGAACGATTTTAGTAATTTTATGCTTATGGCTACATCAATCAAGTGTTATCGTTTCCACTCAACCATTCCATCGTCCATGCATTGTCACTACATAAACTGATAAGTTTTTAATTTCGACTGGTCTTCTCGAAAGATACTTGACTTTGAATGAAAGTATTGCAATATAAAAAAGGGCTTCATGTTCGAGATACACAAGAACAATTTTGAGTATTTTTAGAGTTCCTGGATTTTAACACTATCTAAATCTTCAAGACGGACCCATCTTATTTTACGTTTTGATTTGTAACATGGGGGACTTGGTGAATGTAAAAAAATCCATGTTCGTTTGTGCTATTTTTAGCTAGTGGGAACTTGATTGTGAAATGTTGGAATTGGAATACAGTTTAGGTTTAATGATATAATTTTAGCGAATTTACTTTGGTGAATCCTGAGTGCATTTCCCACTCGTCTTTCTGTAAAAGCCAAACTCGCCCTTGGATCTGTGAACCTGTTGACTCTTCAATCAGAAAAATTTCTTGCGTTGTAATTGTAAACCAAGCTCCAAGAAATTTTTGATTCAAATCAATTATAGACAAATATAGAATACTTTTTACAAGCACATGTGTTTAAGATTTTAAACTAGATTTTGTTTGATAGCAGAAAATGCTCATATGTAAGAGTTCCAAGCTGTTGTTGAGTGAGAATATCTGTTTAAAAAATAGCTTGGATTTCGTGAAGCAGCACCGCTGTTCAAATCGTTGAAATGTAAGTGATTTCTAGTACGTTCTAGAAATATTGATATTGATGTCACTCTATCCTTTTTTGTAGAAAATCAATATTTTTCTTAGTAAGTTTACCGTTGCATTTTCTTATTTTTACAGGACCAAAAGAAAGTCTTGAAAGTCAGGACAGACACTCAAGCGTGGGTTTTGTGTTACGTGACCTTCGAGGATGATGGTCGTATCCTTCGGAAGCTTAAGACGGTATCGACAGTCGAAAACAGAATGTATTCTTATGACTACATTTATGAAGCATACTGAATTTATTCGCCATAAAGATTGAGAATGCTGTTGAGCCAATCAAATTCTGAGAAAAATGAGACAAGTGGATGTTTTTTAAGTTTGGTCATTAATTTATCAGTATCCGAAATCTTGTCTTAGAAAATGACAATTAACAGCATGGAGGAAAAAGCATGGGCTAAATGCTCAAACAAAATTTAAAACAATTTTTAATTGATTATAGCTCAACTATTTAAACTACCAAACACCCGC
>JAQFXM010005758.1:0-14376 GCA_034693345.1 Entomobrya multifasciata | reverse complement strand
TTTTCAAGGGATTTCGAATCCTCTTGTTCTCCTTTCTCTAGTCCTTTTATTATCAAATTGTTTTTGCGTGAACATTTGGCCACTATTTCCAAACCACTCTGTTCTGTATTCCCTTTTTCCACAATAGTTTCAAGTCTTTTACAGGACACTCCCACTTTTTTCCGAGACAAATCGAATCGTTTTTTGAACAAGTCACGAATCGTATTTTTTAAGTCTATTTTGAATTTTTCAAGTAAAATTCCCAAAGACTTTTCTAACTGCGCATCTAGCTCATAAGAGCCTTGTCTTTTTATTTGTGACATGGTATACATATATGTATATATATAACCACACAATTATATCAAACTTTTTACATGTTATGTCAGCTTTGCTTTACTTCTTTGCTCACCAGTACTAACTCTCTCCTCTCTCTGCACATGCGTGTTGACTGACCAAACGCTAAACTCAGACTGTGTGTGTGCATGTGTCATTTAATATAATGATCGTTCGTTACAAGTTATATGGAGTGGAAAACTAGGTTGAGCTTCGAGCTTTTTCCGGTATCAAAACAAAGTGGGATCATGATTATATTGAAAGCGTGTGCGGTTTGCTTTTATTTCAGAGCTCGCTTTTGTCTTTGCTCGCCAAAAGGACATCTCATAATAGTACTGCTGATGATAAAAACGATGAATGAGTATGATTGTGAGATTGCTTCTGGGAAAATGGAGAGCTTGCTTAGCTGAAGAAATTGGTATTTTCAGCCAAGTTTATTTAGCTGGGCATACACTTTCGGTTTCTCGTAGCAATATGGAATAGCCAAGTGGAAAATTGTGACAAAGTAGGTACCTGTGTGTGTGCGAAGAATGTTAATGTCCGATAAGGTCTATTTGGTAAGCTTTTACGGGCATATGAAAAGTAGATGATGATCCAATAATGGTACTGATTCTAGTTTAAGGAAATGGCTCAATAGATTTTGCGATGAAAGGGATATTGAGTAATATGGAAAACACTGAGAGAGTGTTTACTATTACTTACATTCAACTCCACATTGTGCTTTCTCCTGCCATTGTAATGTACATAAGGCATCCGTGTAAGTTTGTATGGATATCCCTAATTGCTCTCAAACTATTATTTGTGTTTAACATGAGAATACAATAGAACTTTTGTTGGCTCAAACGATTAAACGTTTTAGTAAATGAAGCAGATGTAAAAACATTAAGAATATAAGATATGATGGTATAATAGTCGCCTTCTCGTTTAGAATTATGGAAGATATGAATTGAATTCACTTCTGCTTAGTTTCATATCAAAACCTCAATTATAATGCTTTATGTTAAAATGGAATCTGAGTACGTTTTCGATAAAATACGGTGGGAATGTCTTCGATGTGATTCATGCAAAAGGTTGAACTTATATACGAAAGGTAGTGATTGTTGAAGTATGTTCCAAAGCTTACCTGGAAAAAAATAAGAAAAAAACATTATTAGTAATTTTAAAGAACAAGGTAATCTTATTCAACAAAACAACTCATTCAACTCCTTTATATTTCTGTTTTTAAAAATCGATAGATACTACATTGAAAAATGACTAATAATATGCTAGGGTTCTCCCCGTTTTGAGAACGCCGGCGTTTGCAAGATTTGAATTAATTCTTTCTAAAGAAAAAAGATTTGGTAAGATGTAAAGGAAATGCCGAGAGGAATACATTGGACAAATGAACTTTCAAGTTCTCAATGACCATAATCTTGCGCAATGAAGGCACAAATTTTCTGGTTAATTTGATGTCTCCTCGCTTTGCTTGCAACAAAATAAATTTGAACATCATACAGCACTCTCTTTTTACTTTTACCCTTATCCGCTCAACTAGTCTTTCATTTTTTATTCTTCCGCTCGTAGTCATTCTTGATGATCCATTTCTATAAAAGTTGATTTCGTAATAGCATCATGAACAAACTAGCGAACGACGATTGTTCAAAAAAGCATTCTCATATCACATCACATCCATTCAAGCACCACTTTTCGTCTCTCTGGTCAACTTTTTCTTACGAAAGCGGAAACGTAGAGGGTTCATTGTGATTCCCCCTGGACCAAAATCACATCCATCACCATCATTAACTATATTATAAAGATATGGAGCGAGTTTTCGGAGAATGTGATGTTTGGAGTATTTGGGGGAGAACAAGCACACAGAGAGGAAGTTTTTGTTTCACTGGGAAAACTTTCGTTTTTCTTGCCCCCTCCGTGTTACCTTCTTAAGTTTGGTTTTAGGTCTACATGTTGGCGTCGTGCCGTGCCGACACTCTACACTGCTCTCTGATGTTTGCAAGTACCTATGCACGTCTATTACCTTAGCCATTTTCTTTTCTCTGACTAATAATTCCCATTTTCTTTCCGATAATGTTTCAAGTTTCTCAAAGTTCAAACTCGTTGAACTCCCACCAGTATAATGACTCTATAACAAGCAATTTCAATATGAGTACCTGAACTCTAACGGTATATTTGTAAGTCTTGACAATAAAGCAGTTCAGTAGTTTTATACCATCTACGCTCAAAACTGCAGGATAAAATTCCCTGATAAGTTTTTACCCTACCACTTTTACAATTTGCTAGTATTACCATATTATCTTATTTTTGTGATATGAAACATCTCAAGTTTTTTCTGTACAAGAAAATCCAACAAGCAACTTGTCTTCACTACTCTTTTTCACGAAAAAAATCAGACTAGCAGCAACGTACATCATGCAAGAAATGTCGTGTCCACAAAAAACCAGCAATTTTTTCAACACTCCATTGTTGTCTTAACTCTGTCTCTCTGACAAGCCACGAGAAAAATATGATGGAAGTGAAACTGAAGAGCAATTTGTTCAGATGACAGCAAAAGTACAACAACATTTCTGCGGTTTTCTTGTTTTGTACTTACTTCTCATCATATCGTCAGACTAAAAACCTAAATACCAACCCGAAGTCCGCATCCTATCCAACCAAATCATAGTAGCGGACGTGAACGGACGTACACATGGACCCAAAACATAATGTTTTCTTTCGTTTGCTTATTCTCTCATATGAACCAAGACCATCACACCACATTATCACCCAAATATTATCGTACTGCCTTGTTTGCCGGTTGTATAATCTTGTATTATTTTTAAAGTACATGTAATTCTATCGTATTCAAAAACAGATATAACACATTATGTCGGTATGCATGTTGAGTACCATCCAACAAAAAATTTACCATTTTTCATCCATCCATCCAGCCTCTCTCTCTCTCAAAAACTTCGTTATTGTTATGTTATTATTATTACAATTCATAACAAAAAATGGATGATGGAGCGTTCTAGATAGCATTTGTCCGCAGTAGTTCTAGTTCACCCAGTGCATATCAAACTGTGAAACTTAAGACGCTTTATTCTTTAGAGAATATCGAAGAAGCCAACAAAAAGTACTTCGCTTTCTGTTTCTGTTACACCAGAATCACTTCAAGATTTCCGTTTTGTTTCTCTCGAAAAGTAGCTATGATTTTTTTCCTCCCTTTCTCGTGTGACGTACTTCCCCTTCTTTCAAAACTCCTTCATGTGAATAAAAAAAGGTTCATGGATTGCTTGCCGTGGTACATTCATAATATTATTCATATTATAGAAAGACGATTTATTTATGTTATGATTATATATCTTGCAGACTTAATACTTATTACTATGTTGTATCATCATCTCTGTTGCTGCATTTAATAAATGTACAACAGCAGTTCAGTTCAAGGGAAGCAGTCGAGTTGAAGAGATGAAGAAGTGGAAGCATAAATAATGAGTTAAATGAGTCATCAAGGGATGATGATTCGACTCAGAGTACCAGAACCAGCAAGCAAAGTAGCAACACTTCTAATTTTCAATGAACAAAGCACAAAGTGTTTTTACTTCTTCTCCATCTCCTGTCCCACATTTTATAATAGTGTGCATGCATAATAATAATAACCATGATTGTAACATTCTCATCCCCCTTTCCTGTTCTTTCGTCCCATCGTCGTCCACAAAAACAAAATGAAGAAAATACTGGTGGAAATCCGTTAGAATAACTTTGTTCCAGCTAACTACACAATTCTCATAAAATCATCTTTCTTTAAAAACTTATATTTCTCCTGCGCAGCAGTAATAACATTACATAACCATTCAATTCCCTGTCTCTGGCTCATTCCATTTCACTCAGTTTACCCTTTTCCACCAAAATATTTTCCTTAGTCCCAAAGGACACCAAGAGGAATTAATAAGGAAGCCGAACAAGGCGTGTCATCAACCCATGACTTTTGTGACTACTAAAAATGCTTACTACTTGCTTTATGCTCTCTCTGCATCAACGCAGCAACCAGCATCTTTTGATTTCAACTCGTTACTTTGTTTAAATTGGTGGCATTCTCTTCTGTTGTTTGATTCCTTCGTTTAAGAAACAGTGACATCACCCACCACAACTCTACCTCTTGACTTGACTGAAAGAAGCGGCCGCATTTACGCAAGTTTTCTCGGTTTAAGCTAAATGAGGTCGGTTCACTATCACAAGACGCAAACGGAAAGAAATTTAAATGAAAACCTTTCAAACAAATTAAACCAAAAGAGGTAAAATACGTAAGTAATCCGTTTTCCAGGACCACTGCAGTTTATAGTATCTCTGCTGGAATAACAAGAAAACAGACATACTGCTATTGGAGGAGTCCAGATAGAGACCCAAGTGTACAATAAGTTGTAACTTATCTTGATGCATTTACACTTGAAGGGATTATTGCTAACAGAAAGGGAGCGGCATAATATAATCATCTGAAACAAGACATGACATGGTAAAATTCTGCTGCTGCTGCTTTTCAGTACAGAAGAGTTATAAGAAATGTAAACTTCTGCTTTGTTAACCATACATACATTCATCTATGATTTCATTTGCCACCACCACCATCAAACCGAAACCATCTTTCTTAACTAGTAACTCAACTAAGCTTACATCCTTAAATAAATTTTCAAGACAGCAATTCATAAGTGTACAATATTTTATAATATGTGTAGTCATTGAAAATGCCAAGCCCTCAAAAATATAATCAAGAAGAAAGCAGTCAGTCAGTAAGTCAAATCAAAGCAACGCAACACATTTCATCCATACAGTACGCACGCTTACTTTGAACTCAAAGTAACGTCGTCGATTACTCCAACCAACTATTCTTATGATGATGGTTATGATGAGGAGAAGCACAAAAGTCAGTCACTCATGGATTTAGTATTATGGGAGCTACTATCTTGCTTGCTTTCTGCTCATTTTGGCTTATTTCACTTGAGTTGATCCAGAATACGCACTTCTTTCGAGAAAAGCAGCAGCTGTAGTTACATTTCATTTCAAAGTAACTAGCTAGAGGCATCAATATTGTTTCTTTTGGATCCATGTAAAGATTTGCCCTACTCCTCAAGGCGCTCTAGTACTTTTGCTCAGTCACTCACCCTCATTACCAATCAAACACACACCAAACCATCATCCCATCTTAACAGCAACAATAAAGAAAAACTTTTATACTGATTACGAATCCAGAAGAAAAAATGCACAGATATATTTAAGGTATGGGTAGGTAATTCGAAGATTGGCCGAGCCGCCTGACTGCGAGGAGCTCATTAAGGGTTCCCACGTCGTTGAGATTCCATAACTATCGACCATATATTTGAGTTCTTTGCAATATGCTAAAGAATACGACGGGTGTCGGCTTGACTCTCTTCTTGTTTTTAGAGGGCGAAAGGAGAATAAAATGAACAAAGCATCACGACACGGCGATAAAGATATTTTCCCTGTAAAGTACAGAGAAATGAAGATTCCGACAATAAAGGAGTCTGATAGAGATGTAATTCCCTTGTGACCCATTGTGTTTCTTTGTCTACCTCTCTAAATTCAACCTTGTAGAGACGATGCATATTTTAATAATAAGATTATCAAATTTCTTAGAGAGAGAGAGAGGGGCTGGATGGGTGCAAGTGCAAAGAAGAAGAGGGGTGATAATAAATTGCTGGTCGGGCTATATAGCGGCAGGTTCATTTATTCATTTTTTTCTTCTGGTGGCTAAGCAATCAAAAGTGACCTATTAGATCCACCTTGTAAACAGCTACCACCATACCATTGCCGCTGAATCCAAAAGGGATTTCTTAATTTGCTCCTAATGAAGTGAGCATTTCTCCTACTGTATGTACCTCCTAAGAAATTTGTCGAGAGATATACTATTGACTCGGAATATCCAGCATTCTTTGTATCCTTTTTTGTGCTCAACAACTCAACAACCGGTCATCAGTACTAAAATAAATTTATTTGATGATAGTAGTCAAGAGTCAAGTGTGATAAAAGACAAATTTATTTGCTTGATAAGTGGCAACAAGTAACATAAAGAAATAGAGGTGGAAAGCTTTAAAAGACACCTCGATTTTTATCATATATATTATTATATACGCTTATACTTAACTAAACGTAGTACGGATAGTTAAGTCAAAGATAGCCATACATTTTAGGTTATCTTAACGTGTCACTTAGCGAGAAATCTTTATTTAGCGTCTTTAAGTTATATATACATTCTTATATGAATGCATACTCTGATTCACCTATATAGCCACAGCCATCATATAGTTTTCTTCCTTCGTAAAATTACCGTTATGCAGCATGAATTTATTTTAATGTGCTTTATATAAAATCAAATCATCATTCCCATAGATAGCAGTGGAGTAATTGGAGAATTTCATTTCAAATCAAAGTCCATTTTATATAATGATAACAAAATGTGACGCGGTGATGGAATGATGATGTGATGTTTCAAGTCTGTGTTTTTGTGTGTATGTTGTTATGCATTGGTACTGAATGTAACCTTGTACATATTTTCAAGATCACTCAACAAACATCTGAAGACTTTTCCATCGCATCATCTTCATCATATAATCACAAGAGAGAATCTTGCTCTCAGCCGGAGACCTCATGAAAGGCATGAGAAGAGGTAAGGAACACATGCCGGCACAAATAAACTAATTATGCAAGATATTCTCAAAAGAAAGATGTTGTTTCCTTGTGTGTTTGTTACTGGTGATATGGACAAATGGACTGACAGATAGATTGCGTCATGTACACTCGTCGAGCACTCCAACTGCAAATGATGTGGCCTGGTAAATGTGAGGAGTGTAAACGATATAATTTTATGAATAGCTCGTGGGCTCATCTTCAATTTGTTTTGTGCATTGTGCAGAATGCAGAACACAACACTGTTTTGATGATGAGATGACTTTATACATGCCATTGCCATAAATGTTCTATATGCATTATTGCATCGCCTACTACTAGGTAGGAAAAATGCAACAAAATAAAAATATTTTCATCTTTTGATAATGACTCTGATATGAGATGATGATGATGGAAGTATGGCCATTCCATATCTATAATATAATTTTATCTTTCTAATGCATCAAGCCTTTTTTGTCAATTTGTGTGTAGAGTGAGTAGAGTATGTGTGTTTGAAAATGAAAACCAAAAAAATGCATTTTTATTATTACGGCTTCATTACCTTATCAAAAACCTGAAGATGAGAGAGTGGAGGGCAAGGTTTGACAGCCCGACCAGAGACCATAATATTATATCCTAAATGCTTATTATTTTTTTATAAGCACTCATGTTGTCCATAGTGTAAAAATTATATCAAAAGAGTATAAAATACCTAAAGTATGCATTCATGAATTTATTATATTTACCTTCCAACACTGTAAAAACATTTCCAAAGGCTAAAATAACTTGATATGAAAAAGTAATTTGTCAGAGAGGCTGGATATGTATGTTCGTTTTTCATCTTCATTCACTCAAAATGGGCTCCCTTAGTAAAATTGTTTTATTGCTTTTCATGTGAAGTATAAAGTAATCATATAATAAAAAATATATAATGCATGTATTTACTCACCAAAATGAAATTATCAAATTTTTTAAATAACCGTAATAATACATGTGAGGAAACACCTTTGCTGTCATTCCCTCATGCATAAAGCATGTTTTTAGCTTTTTTTACATTTTTATTTGTAAAATGTAACTCACCTTTTTATGCTTGTCGTGGGAATTTTTTTCAGTCAAAACGTCATTTAGTACATGAAAAAACCAACTTTGAAACAAGAAACAATACTTTGTAGTATGTATCGTTATTTTCTCAACAATAAAAATATGATACATTTTTTGTTTTTGAACCATTTTGTATTCATCATCCACATCTTCCTTTTTTAAATGCCATGTTATCCGTTTTTTGTTACTTTTTCGTTCGTGTCTCCTGTTTGATACACGATTGAGTACGAATAGGTATCTCATGTCTTTTCGTGGTTTTCGTGAGGTTCCACCGGTAGTAACCTGACAAGAGGAAAGAGAACCTGGGGGAAATGAGCATATCTGTAAAATTACCAATATTCCATTCTTAAATGAATGAATTCCATCACGAACGCTAGGAACCGCCATAGAAATTACTACAGAGGATCATATTACATTACATGATAGGGAAACTGCTGAATTTTACTATATCTCTACTTAACTGGGAAACGTCAGTCATATTAGCATCCATCGACCCCTCCTTCATGTATAACCTTAAGCATTAAAAAGTAAAAGTGAACAACAGCTACTTCTTCTAATTTTGTCTCAATCGAGCAGTAGTAGTATTGAAAGGAGAAAAACGATTAGATGCTTCTGCTGATTGTTTGGTTGGAGATGGTGAAGGCTTTTTGTCTGTGTCTAGTAAAATGGAAACAAGATCAAGAGAGAAGATTCCCATCATTATATTTTTTCTGCTGTTGACTTGAACCCATTTGACATTTACCGGGACTGTATCCAGACATCGAGAGCGCTTAGTTGTTTGGAATATAATACGCCAGACAAAAAAGGAAGTGGAAGTTTTAGGGGAAAGCATGCTAAAACAGTAACAGCTTTGTATAGCTTTTAGTTTGTCTGTAGTGCCGTTTTTGTTTCGTGTTGATGCACCGTGAAGGAAAAAAAGAACAAGAGATACGAAGCATTTTGTATCAAGTAAAGTCAAAGTACAAAACACGGTATTTTATCGTTTGGCATACTTAATTCCGCATATAAGATCAACAATGAAGAAACTACAAATATGATGATAATACGGAATGAAAGCAACAAAAGCGGATTGTTTCCAGTAGAAAAAGAAACAACTTTATCATAATCAGAAGGAGGAGTGCACAATAAACTCATTATAGTTCGGCTTAATGTAATATTTTATAGCAGATGTTGTTTGTATGATAACAACATGATATTTTAGTCGTAAGACCTAAAATCCTTCATGTTTCTTCTTACTTTTGAAATGTGTAAGTTCAAGAAGCGCCAAGCAGGCAGAATAACAATAGTGATATTATTATTAATATGGAACAAGAAAGAATAGCTTATATAAGAAATATGTTTGCAGCAAAATTGCGTTGTACACACAAAGCCCAGTCCAGTCACAATGAATCAATATCATCTGCTCGTTGAACAATAGAAATTGTATGTAAGCTTCTGATGTCAGCGTCAGCGTAAGTATTTACTGCTAAGTAGGTACAACAGACAGTACCACCATTTATGTTACATGGTCTTGTATACGTAAAGTATTACGTATAAAAGCTAAACTAGATTAAATATGACGATCGCAATAAAAACTTGTTATAATTCTATGAGACTTATATATGTATGTAAGCAGTTAGATCGTTCCATTTTGCTATTTTATTTGAATACTGACATAAACTACTAGTCAAGTGCACAACATAAGCAGACTTTCTTTAATGTTCTTCCTGGGATATATGCATTTGCTAAAGAAATGAATACATCTTTCTCTTATTTTTTTACTGCTTCGCACTGAATTCATCACCGCAGTAATGTGGTGTGGCTGTTGGTTCTCTGGCCGGACTGTTCGTTGATGCAACTTGAGAGGATTCCTGCATGATGACTATGACATGTGTCGCTATTCTTGAATATTTGATCTATAAAACTCATATGCAGCTATGCAGGGTATTATTGTTAACTTGCAAAAAGGCTGGATATTAATAATGCTAAGACTGAGAGTTAGGTCATAAGAAGAAATGAATCGAGACGATGAATGAATGCATCACAGCGGGTGAGTCGGCATTTTTACCCGGCAAAGTAGTTGGATATTTTGAGCTGTATACTTTGAAGTTTTGTTAGTTTGGATATGGTTTGACTTTTGCCAGTTGACTTTTGTACAAAGCAAAATGTTTCCAGCTAAAACCTATTATATACCAAAATGCTAGTTATTGTTGGTCGTTATATTTATATGGCATGGCATAGCAGTTCCGGCAAAAACTATTGGATTTTCATAGAAAATGTCAGTAATAGGCACTACCACGAGTATTTGATGCATAGTAGTGAAAAGTAGGGAATAGGGCGTATTTATAAAAAAAGGATATGTCCAGGCCACTGCATACATACCTACAAGTGTCCTTCACTTTTACGGGATTTGCATGTATCGGCATATTATTATCCTGAGCTGCTGGTGATGGAAGTTGGAAATGGGAAAGCGCACAATGGCACAAACACAATGTAATGGGAATGAGTCATGCATTTTAGGTTGCTCTGAAGAGTATGCTCTTTCACCAACAATAATATTTTTTGCGACTGTGATGTAATTTCCGATAACATCATGCTGGGACGATAATATAATTTCAACGCGCCCTGGTATTGCTGTATTCACTGATGGTGAATGCTATAATTGAAGTAGGCGTCTGTCATGATGATCATCATCAAATCAGACCTTTTTTCTTTGATTGTGATTTCAGAATAAGAGGCAAGTCGATCAAGTAGCGTTAAAGTGTGGCTGCGGCTATTTTAATAATCGTCATCATTACTAGCGAAAAAAATAACAGAGAGCCACTCACAATCACAATCAATGAATGAGAGAAAGCCAATATATTTACAACAATTGAGGGGCCAGATAAGGCCAAAAGTACATGTCTCCTGTCTCCCTTGTGTGTAGACGGTTATAAATATCAACAATAACAAGCACGATGATCATAATAGTAATGATGTGCATGGCATCGATACACTGAATATGAAAGCATTTGATTTTGCTTCTCTTTACTTGAATACATATTTTTTGTACAAAAAAGATAAAATATAGAAGCAGCAGGATGCATTGATGTAATGATTTCGAGGGAAGGAACAAAAGAAGGAAATCCCGGTTTTTTCAGGGTATCTTCTCTCTAAATAAAGTAGAAACATAACAAAACAGTGACAGTGGCACGGCACACTGACTAGCTTGTAAAAATTTAGTGGTGTGTGGTGGTGATGGAAGGAAGCAGAAAATGCTAAAAATAAATTGGTTATTATTGTACTCCTCTCCTAATAACGCATGACGTATTTAAGTTGAAAGCTGTACAAAATAGAGAGAGAAGTGAAAAGATGAGAGAGAGCCATTTGTAATATGGTATGTGTGTTTTTGATGGGACGCATGAATGACTAACTGTCCCTAAAAACCAAATTTGGACGTGATGCTCTTTGTATGAAAAGTGATGTAACCTATTATTATTAATATTACTGTAGTAGCATCAGTGGTGTGAGAGCAATGAAGATTTGAAATGTGAACAACAAATGGAGAAAATGTCCCTTGACTCACCACGCCACACAGTCACGCGTTTAACTAGGCACATTAGATTAGAGTGATCTGCCATTGTAACTTGTACGATGTGGCATTGCAAATGCAATCCATTGTCAATTTTTTCCATGTTTTAGTTAAATAAGTTATCAGAGCGAACAACTTAGTTTACTATTTCATATTTCCTTACATGGAATCTAGTAAAATTATCCACAAAAAATCAGAATCATTGCTCATGCTGTCATCCCTTAATAACAGCTACCCACCACTATTAAAAACATAATACTGCTTGACTGCACATCATTTACTGATTTTAGGGAATGAACAATGAATGTATGACAATACAATAGAGAAAGTATTTGAGGAATCCCTTGTTACAAATTATCCTTGTAGACACATAGCTAATATGACACAGTGCAACGGATGCAAATAATGACGTCTCAATTTCATCAGAATGTGAGCATCCATGGTCATCAATATTTTTGTGTAAATCTAATATTCATGTATATTTTGTGCCTATTAGATTGGTTTTTTGGGGATGATTAAGCAAAAATGGGCAACATGATTTAGGTAACTAGTAGCCAACAGGGAATTATCATATAAAATGAAACGATTTCATGACCAATTTTTATTTTCCTTTTATGTGGGTTTTGATATAACTATTTTGCATCTCTTACATCATCATGTTCATATCTTAGCGTCCACAATTATCCGTCACGGCAAAATACAAATGGCAATGAACAAATAGATATTTTATTCAACGCAATTAAAGTTTTAGCATGAATTTATTTCGGCAGATATTGATTGCAAATAACAATTTATGCAAACATATTCATTAAAAAATGAAATTCATATATACTTAGCCAAATTCTATAATGCCATATCATTTCAAAAACAAAGAAATAAAAAGCAAAAGCAACAAATCTATAAAAAATCCCAATCAAGTCACCTGCCACAAAAAATAAACTATCATTTCATCATTATTAGTATACATCTCCTGTTGTTAAAAAACCTACACATGAAATAATTTGCATTTTAGGCTAGGTGTAAATAAACAAAAGAACTTTTTGAACACACACACGCATACAACAACTACAATGCCGTCTTCCTTACTGATTACAGTATAAATATCTATGCAAATGAGATCCACCTTTTTTGATTGACATTGTCTAGAGTAAAATCGTGAACTAATTAACTTAACACTTTCAGTTGCAATTATAGTAACATCATTTTGCTTTTCAGAACAGAACACGACAGCGACCCATCACTGAAACAGCTAATATTTGTACTGGCAGTCCCGCAAACTTTAAGTTTATTTTTGCTCACGAAGAGGTTTGTGTTTACTTTGCAGATTAATTTTTTATTTGAACATGTAATCTTCCATAAATTCAATGGAACTACTTACGCATATGCATATATACATAAATTGCATTGCAAAACTTTTTAGAGTGCTGGTTGTAAATACAGTTACATGAAAAGTAAACACTTGAAAGGTGCTGCTAAGGGTTGTTGAATTTTTGAAAATCTTTTGTAAATACCACTGCCACAAATACGATCAAATGAAAGGAATGATTTTTTGATTTCGTCTTTGGAAGGTGGATTAGCCAGACATTTGCACAAGAATAAAAATACATACAAAGCTTAGTTTCTTTATCCTTGAGGAAACCTATATTTATTTGCTTTACACTACGTAGTTGTGTAATAAAAGCAAAATCCAAAATGTTAGCATTGGAGAACACAAGAGTAGACTTTACTAGACATAGTAGATAGACATTATTTGTCTACCTTGACACTTCTGCCAAAATAACGCCAACCAGTCGAATAGATGAATCACTGGTAATTCAAAAAATAAAATTAACTGGTTCGCCATTGCAAGATCAGAAATGAGTATGTGTACGCTCACTTGAATCAACTTGGCATGGTAAAACGAACGGTCAATGAAAATGAGTAAAATATGACGAACTGAATGACTTGCTAAAAAAAACCTTCCCATACAACTTTGCCAATTGTCTCAACTCATAAACAACCCATCTGAATAATAATGTGTTTGAACAATTATGCTGACTTACTGTCAACATCAACACAACATCATATTGTCATCGTTGTCATCATCATCCTGATCATCAGCACCATAAAAACCGTCGCATCAGTCAAGTCATTCGAAGTCCAGGTGTGCAATGTGCGTAATGAATCTTATACCCATTTAAATCAAATTGCGTCACGATTATTTTCAACCAAATGGTGGGATGTGTTGTGCAAGCTTAAATAATAACAATGTATGATGTAATAACACATTTCAAACAAAATCTAAATTTTTCATTCAGTCATTTATACTTTCTTTAAGTCAGTCATTTAATGATTTATATAAATCGTTTTTTCTTCACTGACCAATGCTGCATTCCAAACCGTACAGTAATCAACAAAGGTATTGTTATTGTGTAGTCTAGTCAGTCAAATAATTTCTCACAACCATAAAGATTCCTCTCCTTTTCACCGTGTGTGATCATCATTATCATGAATATCATCATCATCCTTTTTTCGTGATAGGCTCATCATAAAAAAATAAAATCTTCTATTTATAGACCACGAAACCATGATACTGCTTGCTGTTATGTGATGTTGAGACTGATGATCACCGTAACGAATTACAGGTAAACTCGGAAGCGGTTTAGTTATTTATGAGGATGGATACATTTCATTTGGAGTTACCAGCGAATACAATACACTGACTTTGTTGTTTTTCTCTCTCCTCTTATTAATCTTGTTAGTAATGTTTTAACGCT
>JAQFXM010005757.1:0-14377 GCA_034693345.1 Entomobrya multifasciata | reverse complement strand
AATGGGGATCTATATAAGGATCTTCCATGATGGGTAATAGTAATACCCATAAAACACATTCGTAGAAGTACATAATATTATTATGTAGGTTGTGTGAATGCTTTATATACTGGAAACAACTACTAATGTGGATATCCCACACAAACGCTTCCGCTTTATATTGTGCTGCTGAACTCATCTTTGTTGATCTAGTGATAATACGTTTGAACGAACGTACATGATTTTCTTTTCCCATGCGTAAGTTTTTTGTTCACAAAGTTGAAGTTGTGTGGATGTGATTCTATATTTGCACATCCATGTATTTCAAATCATACAATGAACGTTATTTTTTTGACTATGGGTATAACAGAAATAAGTTGTATAGAGAAGAGTTGTAAAACTCGCACAAACTCTTTCATTGCCAGTGGTGCTTGTGGACGATATACTTTGAACAAAGTAAAAAAGTAGGAAAGTGGTACACTTAGGCTGCAAACAAGAAAAATTTCTTTGCGTTGAGTCCCCATCATTATATTGTTGCCTTTTATGTAGAAAGTCTGTGACTACTTACTGATGAAAATTACATGTTATGTTATTTGTTGTGCAGCTGGTGCTACTACTTACTACTACTGCTCGGAGCAAATATTTCAAGTAAAGTAATTCTGTTAGTAACAAATTAGAAATTGGGTAAATACATAAACCATTTTTAATATAAATACGATATTAAAAACATGGACACAAAGTTAAGTTTTCGTTTTTGCTTTTGGTATATGTATGAATGTACAAGTTTTTGTTGGCAATTGAATCAAGAAAGTTTGTCACGTATGGAACTAACTAATCAGCTATCTGAATAGGTTTCATTTTGTTCAATTAGTCTAAAAAGTAAATTTTTGAGATGTCCAATGTGTAGGAATAAAATACTATGTACATATGTACCTACAAATAAATTTATTTGGTCAAGTCTTAATCCTGAAAAATTCTCTGCTGACCCTATTTGCAAAATAGTTTTATATTAGATTAATACTTGAGTCATTAGGGCTGCCAGAGGACACTTTGTAAATGTTGATGGTGAAATGTCGAATCGAAAGTCTGGTGCTGGCGCATAATCCCGACGGAAAATTTTACGTGGCTGGACACATTTGTTAGAATTGTCATTGCTTTCCTACTTGGCAAAAGATTTATGAGGGGCTAGATGATTATCAACGCAACCTAAATTTATACTTTTTTATACTCAGATTTCAACATGAAATCCTATTTTCTATGCTTACATAATCATATTGAATGTATATTACTGTGCTACAAATTGTGAAGTATTCTCTGATATCCTTGTCGTTACCTGTAAATTACTTCTATTTTGTCGAGACCATTTTCTGTCTCATGAATTCTATGCAAACATGCTTGTATATAAATGACTAGTGATAAGAACCAAATCGAGATACGGGGGGAAATGTGAGTGCGTGGCTGACAGCCGAGAACGAACATTGTCAGATTCTGTCATTCACCATTCTTGACTTAAATTATTTTTCAATTTGACACGCTTAGACTACATATCGCTTCCCATTCAATGTTCAAATCAACTTTCACCAATCTCCTAGTAAAATTCTTACTGCTTCTCGAGAATTTCACTGATTGTTATAACACAATTTTACGATGAATGAATGACTTAATTTTACATTTTGGATCAGACGGAATCCCATTCCCCATTTATACAAAGTATTTTCTCATGTTTTTTTTGAGTTTGAGAGAGAAAAAATATTCTAGTTGGATTTGGACGGATGTATTTGTGTACCATTGAAATTGCACTGCGATTGTTACTCTGATTCTCATCAACTGGCAAACATAGATTCATTCTAGTGTAATCCTACGCCAGCAAATGGAAGTCATTGAGGCTCTTTAATGAAGCTGAAACTCAATAAAAATGATTTTTTCTCTCTTCGTTTTACACATCCCAGTTTATTTTCTACCATTACTTTAAATTACTTTTAAAGAATACATTTCCGTAATAGCTTAATGGAGTATAAATACAAGTTTGGTTAGCAGCATTAATGTGGACCTTGAGAAAAGTACAAATAAAATGTAGAAAGTAATACACATGTAGGATTGCATCTCTCAAAATGAACAAACAAATGCAATAAAGTAAGAGAGAAAGAGTGATTTTTTCTTCTTAAAACTTGAAAAAAGGGATATAACGGATTTTTCCTTGTGTGAGTGTGACTGACTAACGATAAGTGAATATGTGTTTCTTTCTAACTCACGGTTTGCTAGACTAGTCTGTTTGGTATTTCTGTTGATTTGTGGTAAAAGCTTGTATGGATAGATTAACTTGATTCATGTGTGTAATTTCACGCTCAAGACTTAACATTAAACGTTTCTAACTGTGCTATGCCTGTAAAAAATACATTGTATTCCATATTTATATTGTATACGTAGCATAATCGATAGTACAATAGCTTTTTCTTTAGATTTTTTTGTATTTTCCCAGTTTTGAAATTTTCATTTGTAGTAATGCAATGTTACAAGTGTTAAAAGTAAAGTTGAATGTTTTAATTTTATTAACAATACAAATGGAAGTATAAAAGTACAATACATTATGTTACGTTTTTATATGCATGTATTTATACGTATGTTACATACTTTTTAAGTAAGTCTGCTTTTTGTGTGCGTGTTTTTGTAACATTAAATAGTGTATACACAGTTAATGCATTGAAGTAAAAAATATATTTTTTACAGCTGCATCGAATCAATTTCTTATACGTAATGATCAGGAAGGCCTACTTGGGCAAGAATAATTTATGAATAAGAATTGCAGACTGATTTCCAGCCATATATTATTATTAGTTTTTTTGCATTGTATTTTTCCAGTTCAGTTCAGTTTTGCCAATAATCTTACATTAGAAAATGGATTTTTTTTAAACTTGTGATACATACGCCTGGCCAGTTCAGCTGTTGGGTATTTGTTGCTCATGTTTCAAGCAGAACAATGATACGCCTTTCTTTGTTTGCCAAAAATGCTTCGTTTTTTCATTCCTTCGTAAAAGGAATGAACGCAATAAATTTATCAGGAAAAGAGATTTTCCCTTCTATTCTCTGTACATGTTTTTGAATACAACATCTAATCTATCCAGTCCAGTGGCCAAGCAAAGTAATTCGTTTTTTGGTAAACATTCGACTATTCGTTCTAAAATAATTCAAGCGCGTACCAACTTATGTATGTGGGACTATTATTTACATGTAGTGATGTTATTTTTTATAACTTTTTTCATTTTTGTTTTCTTCTTATATAACTCCAGCATATTGCATACTTATATATATCTAAACAATATACTACTATACACTTAAAGGTTAAAGTACATGAATTTTACTTACTTAATGTATATAATAATAGAATAAGTTACTTGTTTTTCATGTAGTAATTTGTAAGCTACAAAAATTGTCTGGTGCAATTTTGAATTGAAATATAATGGCCACTAAAAGTATTCTTTTTGTATATTATAAACACGAAACAATGCATATTATACGCTGCGCACATTATATGTACTTACGTAGGACAGAATACAAACAATACTTTTTCCATTTCTATGCATGAAAAACACTACTGAAATTGTTTGAAGCTTTTAGTAATATAATTATTGTTGAAAAGTTAGTGAAATTTTTCCATTGCCCCCTCTCTCTTCTTATCTAAATTACTGCGTACATGAAAGTTGCTTCGTGCTCAACTAGTTCAACTTCATGTTTCAAGTTCCAGGATGCAAAAACAGCGATAAAAAAATAAAAACTTCTATATTTGATACAAGTAGAAGAAAAACTATAACACCTAACCTAAATGAAAATGCTTGACAATTTGGCAAGGGAAAGCAATGCATAAAAATACAAAGTCACCCATACTTAGACATCTTATTTCCGGGTATTACGTTAGACTCATTCACGACAACTTAACTATAACTAGAATACACTTTAGAAGTAACATAATACTTATACAAGACTAACGATAAGTTGGCTTGCTTTGCATTAAGTGTTTTTTGCTTTGCATATATTTGACTAGCCATTTTTATATTTTGTTTGTTTTCATTATCATTATGAATGGCCAAAAGTGGTAGTTGATTGCAGCCGTAAGTCTCGTAACACAGCACAAGTATACAGTTGTGTAGTACAGTGTGCTTCTTAGTGGAAATAATGGCTGTTTTTTTCGTGGCAATTGATGAAACGAAAAAAATAAAGGTTTCGTGAAAGTTGTTACTTGACTTGGCTGGGTAGTATCGACCTTATGCATGATCTAACAAGTATGTGTACATGGGCCTTTCTCCTTTTTACTTTTTCCTTGTTCTTTGTGTGAGGTGTGTTCACATTCGCATGTGCCTATTATATTGTGCGACTCTCTCTTTAACTCAACCAACATTTCCTGTTGAAAACGGTGGTGTCGTGTAAGTTTTGTGTAGGACGGTGGTGGTGGTGGCATGCAATGTAATTTTTGATGCTAGGCGGCAGTATAGTAAAATAGTAGGCAAAACACAACACAACGTAAAAACTTTCACTCTGGTTGGTGTAGTGGACATTTTTGTATTTTTATCAAACTACAAAACAAGCCATGCCGAAAAAACGAGTGAGTGAGGAAGTTCGCCGCTCTAGGCCCAAACAACACTTTTTCTCTCACGCCTGCTGTTGTGATATGTAATACAGTATTGCACACGTAGGAGTAGTTGCCAATTGCTCCAACTACGTGAATTAGACAGAAAAAAAGAATAAAAAATATATAAAAATTGTAGGCCTATGAAAGATTTATCATACTCTCTATTTTGCCGATATGGACACGAACAACAAGAGAGAGCGAGAAAATAGAAATTTCTTGTTTAGACTCTCACCGGTCGACTTTTACCCATTTTATGTGACATCCGTGCTCTGCTCACTAAAATTGCTCATTGATTATGCTCTGAACATTGTTTCGCTGTTGAACTTGCAGTACATTTTTTTATTAGTGCAATATGAAACGACAACGACAGTATTTTGCGAGGTACAACATCAGAAGAACATAATATACACTGTGTACAGTGTACATGCATTTTCAGAGTAATTTTCAGTGGGAAGTGGGAATCAAAAGTCCATTATGATGATTATTATGGGTGACTACTTGTTACTGAACTGATTAAGTTGTAAGCAGAACTGAATGAGGGACAAAAAATAAAGCATTGACCAAAATCCTATTTTCTCCCTTGTTTAAATGCATGGTATAATAGCGACATGTGGCATGGCGTGGCATGCATATTTTTTGTGATATAACGAAAAAGTCGCAATTTGTTCTGAAAAGCAGTTATTTGCATGCATGCTTAATACGTTAAAAAGTTACTGCACTGCACAAGCTTTAGAATGGTTGATTATATTTCATTTCATTATGGGCTCATTGGGGTACTTTGGAAAGAACACTTATAAATTACGATGCATTGATACTTTTCTAGTAAAACGTAATTTTTTGTCATTCATCTCCTCTTTTCATTATGTATTCTCATGCTTTGGGCCACGAACTACACATTCAACATTAATTTTTTACAGTTAAAGCTTAGCTGGAGGCTCTTCATTTCATCCATATCCATACTTGAGTTTGTCACAAGCTAACTATGCACTTCTGCTTTTATGAAATGTAAAAATAGTCACTTGAGTATAAATAGGTTTGTAAAACTGTAACTGAGCTTCTGATTTTTCCTCTACAAAGCACATTATTTTTGTGCACGATACATACAAACGGAACACTACATGTGACAACTCTCAAGTAACAAAGAAAAGTAGCTTGGATCTCACATCACATATGCACGCACAACCGAAAGACATGGTTTATTAGAAAAGTTGAGTGCTTCTGCGTGTTCACAAACTAACATTAAAGTATACGGCATTCATAACATCTATCTACGTATTTCTATTCAAATTACTTTTCATACCATAAATACTCATGTCCTACGTTGTTTCGTAGTAAGCTGCCCTTTGAAATAGCCTTTAGTTCAACAGTTGCTTATTTTGCCGCAGGTGTTTGCTTCTAATGTTCGAATGAATGTATCGGAATGTACATAAAAATGAAGTAGCTCGAACTCGAACAATATAGTGCATTCCTTTTATAAAAAAAGAAGCATTCCTTTATAGAAGCAAATATGTATAGTTTCCTGTATGCAAATACAAGTGAAATATTACATGCCCCCGCTAAAAACTATATACTTAATGACTTCAGTGAAAGTTAAAAATTTCCATGCATTATGCTTGCTTTTAAATTAAGCTTAATTTCTGGTTCTGGCCAAGGGGCATTGGTATCAGCAAATATTATATTATGTTATGCTAAATACATATTTACACATGAATAGATGCTCAATATTTTAAATTAATAAAATTTTATGGATAGTAAGCATTTTATTATGCTATTTACTGAAGTTGGTGAATTAAACGGGTTTACTTGTGGACTGTTCTTGTAACGAGACTCTGGGAACTTGCACATCAATCAACATAGTCCCTCGGGAGAGAATGGGGGTGGTGGTGGTAGTGGTGCTGTCGTACATAACGACGTCAACTTTTGGTGATGTGAGGACTCGGTTCATGAGACTTTTTGAACAAAAGTATTAACTTGCTTTGACCTATGGTCTATTGGCTTCCTTTTAAAAACTCGTTTCTGCTTCTTTCGTTGGTTAAAGTGTGCTCTAACTTCTAATGGAAGTTTTATATGCAAATAATTCATTCTCGCTCGACATCTCATAAACATGTATGCTAAATAGTTCCTCCAGGTGTCCAGGTGTATGTTGTCAGGATATTCATCATCAAAAATCAATATGGACTATGGAAATTTGTATGTTTCTCGAACAAATCTCAAGCAGTGAGATAAAATCCCAGTTGCAATTTAGGGGCATCGTGAATAACGGGATATTTCTAGCAAACGATAATATCGTGTGTTGCCATTTGATATAAACGGCAACGGCACACTACAACGCATCCTGTCAGCAACACGATGTAACTTTGCAAAGTTTTTGATGAGGATTTGTAAACGTGTTTTACAGCAGCATTGTGATTTACTACGCTACAAATCGCAAATCGCAGTTCTACTTAAAGTCAAAGTTTACCTAAGTCGACAAGGATTTGCTCCTACATAAAATAGCTAAAGTTGAAAAAAGATAAAGAAAAAAAGGAAAGTTGGGAATAGGGCAACGGGCAACAGTTTGTTAAGCCTATAAAATGCAGTAATTTTACAGCATTAAAAGTATTAAGTAAAAAGTTGATTAATAAACGCAAAATTAAACTAGATAAGTTTCATTTTATTGTAATAAGATAACAGTGGAAGATTCGGTTTTAAATGATAATTCTGCAGGATTAAAATTTTGATTCATGAGGATTTTAAAGTTGCATGCATTTTGTGCTGCCCATGCATACCATGTTTTCATAGCTTTCTATCTGAACCTTCCTTCGTGTGCTGATTGCTATTTGTTGGTGACGTGACGAGAACTAAATACCTAAAATTAAGCACTTTATGTTCATACCACAAAAAAATCTCACCACGACTTCGGCGGAAAAAGTTTAACATTCAAGTTTGACTACCACATGGAGTAGTGATGCTGATGCTTGTTGCTGCACAGGAATTTGTGACTTGCATTGCATATTGCATTGAAATTCATGAATGCTTGATACACAAGCACGAGAAAATGCTTCAAGCATGCTGCAAGTGTGGCTTGGTCAGTAGACGCGCAACTCGGAAATTTCACAGTTCAGTTTTAACTTTTGTGGCTACTGCGAAACACCTCAGGGGAAACCTCTCTTTCAACACTATTTCCACCATGTTCCGGGAAGAAAATTTATCGTTGTATAATTTTACGCTAGTTTTAATTTTAATTCAGTTTAACAGTTTTACGTTCAAGGAAACAGAAAAAGGATGAAGCAATACTGGTAAGTTACTATCTTCAGTGTGTATTTTTTCGGTTTTTTGTTGAAGAAGTCATGTATCAAAAAATTCATGGCTGATAATAATGTCACTGATGCATAAAGTTATCCCTGGCCTATCAACCGCTGAGGAAAAAAATTATCTGAGACAAACTCCCTTGACACTAAGAGAGTCCATAATAATCATCTATTTCGCGTTCATGTCATGTAACCGTGTGATAGTAATCTGTGTTGTCATCATCATGCTCTCAAGATGCTCTTTTTTATATAAAAACCAACTAACGGCTGCATTTTTTTTTTGCTTTTTCTCAAGGGATCTTTCCTGGGCTTCTTTAGGAGGACAAGGACTCCTGTCTCTTTCCTTCCATTACAAGGCTTGCGGAAAGTTTTTCACCACTACATGGCAAGGTTAGTTTACAACGAATTTATGCAATACATTTTTAAAACTAAGCTAAAACATCAGTCTTTAATGATGACCCACTCAGCTCTCTTTGATAAAATATGAAGAATACTTGTTCCCTAATCCAACGCATTTACATACTTCTGAAACTGTTTGTTTTTATTTTAACAATGGGATGTTAATAATGTGAAGATTTTCAGTTTTCTAAAATTGGTTTTCTTGACTTGCTTTTTAGGTACGCAGCTTGCGTCCTCATCTGCTGAAGAGATGTCTTCCATTCATTAGGGACCTGGCCTAATTGGATTGCAGAAACCAAATGGGGTAAAATGTAAGCAATTTTTTAATTTCAAAAGCATGCTTCATTAAGTCGCTTTAGTAAAAAGAAAGGAATGAGTCCATGATGATTTTTGTCTCGTTCGTATGACAAAATCTTATGATTCCAACTTATCGCATTCACTGAGACTATTCCTAATTCCATCCAGAAGGAAAAGATAAACAAAGCTTTTCATTTTACTGTTATTACTATTTAACCAATATTGGCACTTGCATGAAAGCTCAATAAAAGTATACCCTGAATTTTGATTGGTATGCAAATTTTACTGTTTGTATCAGTTTGTTCATAGTTAGGGGAAAGGTTGTGGATGGATTTAGCAGTGAAGTGAACTGTTTTCCTTCTGGATGATAATGCGCATAAATTAGTTCTTCAATGGAAGTCTGAGTAAGCTGAAATAACTAATTGTAATCGATTTTGTTTTTGTTTTATTACGATAGGATGGCGATGGCGGCGTCAGCGGCTTAAAGGGATTCACTTGGATGAAGGTTCCACCAAAGTTATTGGATGGATGCGATGTGGCCTTATTGGTTCAGTAGCGGTTTAATATTATGCAATGCTAGTATTATAAAACATTTATGGTCTGTTCTATTTGCAAAGTATTGTGTAGAGTAGACTATACCAGCAATAAAAATGGAGTAAATGAAAAATTGAGCCTCTTGTCAGTGATATAACACATGAATCGAGTCGAGATATTACTTCTATATTATTGTAGTAGACTGAATGAACATTTTACGCTGGAATAAAGCAAACATTTTACGAGGAACGAGAATTGTTTATTTTGTATTTTTTATTGGTGATGTACCGTGTATATGGCATATAAACTGCATAAAAAAATTCCTGCCACCAAATGAGGTGTCTTGCACGAGGTGGTGTTGTGTAGGAGTAGAAGGAAAAGGCAAACAGGATAACATTAATTGGATCTTGTAATCTGCTTAAGCTTAGCTAGAAGTGCTCGGTTGTCCAATGAATCATTTATGGTAACGGAGGAGTCTGACGATGCATCTGAACCAGAAGCAGAGTCATCATCACTAGCACTGCTTTCACCAGACTCTCGCTTACTCTTACTCTTATGTTTGCGGCCTTTCTTTTTCTGTTTAGTTTTCTTGCTTTTGTGGCTTTTGCGTTTTTCCTTCTTGTTGCTTTTTCTACGACTCTTTTTCGATGAATGCTTTTTACTTTTCACATGACTTTTACTACTTCTACCACCATCGCTAAGAGCACTTTTCTCAACCCAAATTACTTCCTCTGTGTGCACATCCTTTTTTGTGTCATCAAACTTACTTTGATGCCTTTGATACATTGGAGCAGGTGTACTTCCTAAGCTCTTTGTAGATAAGCTGCTACTACCCGATTGATGGGATCGTGAAGTACTCGCACACGAAGCACTTTTAGGAGGTGCAGGACCATACGCATCTTCGTCGCTTTCACCACTACTATTAACCGTCGTACGACGAGATGACTTACTATTTTCACTACTTTGGAAACGATGAGAATGATCTTGCAACATATCTAGATCTATTCTATCGAACACTCCTCTCTTTTGCTTTTCCTCTTGCTGATTAACACTTTCATTTTGTGGAGGAAGAGAGTTTCTAGCATTATTACTGCTGCTGTTCACTTTATCAAAAGGTTTATCAGCACGTACAGCAGTCTTTTCAGAAAGAGGTGTGTGCTGCGAAGTAAATTGCTGACTCTCCTTTCCATTGTTCGGATTTGTCAACTCCGTTTCTGTCTCTTCGTTATCGGAGGAGTCAGAGGAGGAATCAGCAAAGATTTCTCTGAAGAGATCTAAAGATGGTCTTTCCAATATCACATCTTCTTCTGCAGAGTTCACTTTATGGGAATCTGAAGAAAGGTCTTTGTGAAACTCTAGCAAATGCACTGGAGGTGTTCTCATAGCCTCCTCAGAGCACTCCATTGGACTTTCTGATGAACTAGAATCGTGTGGTGTTCTCTGTGGAAGTAGTCCAGGTGGAGGTTTAGAGAAGTCTAGATTATCAAAAAGGGACTTTTTCTTAGGCACTTCTGCAGGTTTAAAAGATGTTGCGGTTGGAAAATCAATCGCTTCACTTGTTTTTCCCCAGGCGGATGGATCTCCTTTTACCCCGACAAATTTCGAACTGCAATACGACAGTAGAAATACATAGATCAATCATTGTAAAAACAAAATTGCTTATTAATATAAAACTGATCTCTTTTAAAGCTTACTCTGGGTATGGGTGGGGTATATTAAATCTCTTGCTAACTAATTTGTCGGGATGCCATTCCATCACACGATGAGTTAATTTTCCGTACAGCTTCATACGAGCAGCAACTTTGGGATCGTCCTTTGGATCCTTTTCTGGAATGATTTCTTTTTCTGGTTCTAAAGAGTATGCAAAATTAAGTTTACAAAATCAATATCCAATGTGAAAAGACCTTCATTTGTGATCAGTAAGTAAGTACTTAATATAAAAATATGCTTACGAATGCAATTAGATAACACTTACGCAAATGGGAAATGTCGTGAGATTTAGCGGATGTAAATCTACTAGCCAAAATGTTGCTCATTGGTTTGTAAAGTTTCGAAGCACGTTCAAATTCCATTTTCTCTCTTTCCCTTTCCCATTCTATCATCTCAGGTGGCTGTAAATCCTTTAGACATTCTGGAAGCATAAAACAGATTTTTTTTAAATTTGCAAAGGAAAATTTCAAAATCTTTAAAGCCAACTAATTATAATACAATCATCATGAATCTTGAAAATGCCAACCTGAAAATCCAGCATCCCGTAAGGTAAGGTACTTCTCATACCTCTCCTGCTTTTCTGGATTCTTCATAAATGGCTTGAAAGCTGCTTTTTGGCCTGCTTCTGGAGTCTCTGAACTATATGCTTGTAGCACCTGAGTAAATTTCTTCAGCCTTTCTATTCGAAACTTGATATCATCTTCTGTTTCAGTTGGTGGTAAAGGTTTGACAAAAGAAGCGTTACTTGACTGGGTAGGTGCAGCAGCTTTTTCTTCATTTTCATCCGGACTTTTTGCTTCTGACGTTTTAAGCAGGGTCATCTTATTCACATCATCCTCGATTAAAACTTGTCTTTCCGTTATAGATAAATTATGCCGACCCAACCCCTTTGACGAGACTTCTTGTCTTTCATCATCAGTTTTGGAAGTTTCAAATCGTGATTTCTTCCCTGAATGAATTGGTTCAAAATTAGGAGGAAGATGTGGGACAGGATATGTTTTCCTTCTTAATTTGCTGCTGGTATTAGAAGCTTGGAATCCTTCAATACAATTTTCTTTGTTTTTCTTTTGACGCTTCTGCTTATCTTCCAGCG
This sequence comes from Entomobrya multifasciata, assembly GCA_034693345.1. Lineage (NCBI taxonomy): Eukaryota > Metazoa > Arthropoda > Collembola > Entomobryomorpha > Entomobryidae > Entomobrya > Entomobrya multifasciata. The sequence continues at coordinate 2,451 of JAQFXM010005757.1, read as the reverse complement.
CTTTCTTTCGTCTTCTTTCTTCCGGTGTCTCTAGTGCAAAGTCGTATTGTGACATGTCCTCTCTGGAATAAATGTCGTCATCATTTTCTTCAAAAGCACCAACTCCAAAAGCCTAAAATGAAGATAATACATACATTGTACAACTATATCACCATCATCATCACGCTATAACTCAAACTTTGGCCCATTATTATTATGAATTACCTGTCCACTAATACTGAGGTTTTTATTTTCCACGCGAAATTTCAGCTTTGTTCCAAATAAATCCGAATCATTTGTTGAGGATGTTAATGTATTCCTATCCAAACCTTTGTATCCTAGACCAAACGTATTCTCCTTTGGATTGCACAACAAAGAGTTGACATCGTCAGGTGATAAAAGCGTTTTTGCTCCTTCAATATCATCCGAAGAGCTATCAGAATCTGGGTCATTTTGTTTCATGAACTCAGGAGGCAACGAACATCCATAAAGCTTGTCTCCTCTACTTGACGGTTCAGGCTCAAAAGTTTCAGGTAAATCTATGTCAGTTTCAGTTGAAATGGTTTCTGGTGACGAAATTTTAGGTCGTTTAGCACGCTTATCGATTCTTGGTCCAACACCTTTTCCAGGTCTCCACCCCATTTTAATAAGTATTTTAATCCCAACGGTTTCCCTAAAACAAATAGATTCCATCAAGATGTTTAAAAAACCAAACTCCATAATTTACAGCAAAAGTACATTCTGAGTAAATAATGAAAATCGCTTACTGAGCCGGTTGTAAAATTTGCTCAAGTACAGGTACGCCTGGAATAGAACCTTCGTCTGCCACCTTGGCCAGAGGCCTTTTTCGCCCACGGATGTCATTCTTGTCAGTAAAATCATCAGTCGGTCTCAATATTTGAGGCGCAATACCAAAGGCTCCTTTATCCTATTTAAAAGCCAACGAATTTAGACACTTTAAAGCATTAAACTTTAATATTAAATTACCATTTATGAGTACAAAAGTGTAAAACAAAACATAAAACGTACCTCGTCATCCATAAAGTCCAACACATTCTGTGATTTTTTAGAGCCTCTATCTAGCCTGGAGGATTTGAATGTTGATGGCGTCCACCCTTCTTTAGATCCAACACTGTTAAAATATCCTGCAGAAAATCCACCCGTAAAGGCACCATGAAATCTCCGCCGCCCTCTCTCATCTACTGCTATCTGGTCCGAAATGGGAATTGGTTTTTTTCTGGCAGCATCATCTTTAATCATACAAACAGATAAATATCCGTTTACTATTTTTTGTCATATTTATCAAAATCATATTGAAATCAAACAATTAATATATCAACCTTCTTCAATAGCTTCCAGCGAAGTTCCATATTCCGCAAAGTCGGAGTCATCATCCGAGTTTCCCATGACTGGTTGAGTTGAGGACCGATCTACAGGTCACGGTTTAAAACTTAGGCACTTTACTTGAAAGTGATCTATCTGATTGACAATTAAGTGTCACAATGCACTTGACATATTAAATACAACTGTTTTTTCAAAATATGTATATACTAAAGAAGTATTTTTAAATCGGTCAATGAGCCTAGCGTAAATAGTAAATTAAATTATTAAACGTTGAATATAAGTTGATCAATGTGACCTTTAAATAAAACAAGATACACTATACTATCAACTTTTATACTAAATATCCCGTAGTAGTCAAACTATTGACAGTTACTTAACTGACGCTTTTGAACTTACTGACACTCGACACTGACATAAAAGTCTTCTCTGTTTACCAATATCACATGGATATCATCTGTTCAGAAGCAGTCAAAGTCAAAATACTTCAACTCTGTTTGTGTACGACGATATTTACAGGGAGATCAAATGTTGCGCTGTACTAAAATACATACTACTTGGTTTGTTTGAGTTGAAAAGGATTTGGAATCTACAGCTAAAATTACATATGGGGAATTCTTTTAAATTTCATTCACTGAAGTTGTTTGAAAATTTCCTTCACTTTTCGGGAAAAAAGAGTTTTTTTCATAATCGAAGTCGATAATTCTCCAATAAATAAACTAAATGAAATTTAAAAGAATTCCCCATATGTAATTTTAGCTGTAGATTCCAAATCCGTTCACAGAATTTGAAATTTCCTTTTAGTTTTTGAGAAAAGTAGGATTTTGTGTTTTTGAAATCACAAAATTCTCTCCTGTTGACATACGAATGGAATTTTTATCAATTAAAATACACACCCATACGTAATTTTGCGTGTTTAATTCGAATATTTTGGTTTTATGTCATTATAATGCTTCAATTTTGAATAAATCAGTTTTGGCGCCAAAACTTTTTTAAATTTGAAATTTTTGAAAAACTAAAAAAATCATCATATTTGTATTAAAATTGTCTACCGCTATGCAAAATTTCAGGTCTCTAGCTTTAAAACTGTAGCGTACAGCCAGGACAACGTGTTTAAAAAACTGCCATTTT
>JAQFXM010005756.1:0-14377 GCA_034693345.1 Entomobrya multifasciata | reverse complement strand
ATTCCATATTGGACGCATCGATCCTAAACACTGGCATTCAGAAAGAAGTTCTCATTCGTCAAATTGACTACCAGCTTATTACACTTATGGTTAATAGTACAAACGAAGAACTTTCTTTAGGATGGCATTTCGATCGACCGCAAGAAGTAATTTTAAAATACCGGATTATTAAAATACTGCTTATTTTATCTTTAGAATATTCTGAGCAAAACTGTTTCTCATTTATCATTCAGTCTGACGCACCATATCATATGCAAATACTACACCATTTGGCCCACTGTGGAAATGACGTCACCTATGGGAATACCAACCGAGCCATGTTACCACTGACTAAATATGACGGTTTTAATAACCGTCTGTATCTTGGCATTACTTTACTATGGCTAAATATGTGGGGTAATTATACATATAAAATTGATTGGCAAGTATTTTGTATGCCTAATGGCCACAGAAAGTTACACAGATACAGTTGGGATCAACCAGCAAAGTTCATTACTCGTCTTTCAGATCCTGAAAACAGTATCTACTTTCCTTTAAGTTTTAACGATTCTCTGCAAAGTAGGAAGTTTATTAGCTGTGGTGGATCAAAAGGTGTTGAAGGTATGGCATTTTCGGAAATGTATAACATATTTGATGGGTGGATATGGCTTTGCACTGGTATAACCATATTTATAGTTGCTGTAACCTTAAACTGGGCCTTAAATGTTGGCAAAATGGAAAGAGGCATAGTTTTTAGAGTTTGGCATTCAATTAAAATCTATTTAGAGCAAAACGGCCCATTTCCAGACTACTTTAACATGAAAAGTAAACCAATCATTGCTGCAACTCTTTTAGTTGGTATTGTACTTAGTAATGCGTATAAAAACGCGAACGTTTACAATATGATATTACCCAGAAATGTGGTTCCTTTTACTGATGTTACTGAGTTGGTATCCCATAATTTTTCAATTTACACAAAACCTTCTTCTATTGACTGCGAATATAATGAATGCTTTGAGGAACAATACTGGATTCGCAAAAAGGGTAAAATGCGATTTCTCTTGAAATGTAGCCAAACACAGCATCGATTACAATGTGAAAATGGTGTATTTGAAGATCCAATTGATACAGAGGAGGAGTACGATACCGATTACGAAATGAGTCTTAAGATAGTGTCAGATCTAGAGGAAATAAGTCATCTCAATAACTTCAATACAAAAACAAAAACTGACGTTCATATTAAAGAACTAGCTACACTTATACCGCTACAAGAAGTATTAAATTGGATGGTGAAAAAGTTAAATTCTCCGATAGATAATGACTTAAATGTCGCAAAAAGTCTCAAAATATTTAGTGAGCTACGTCAAAAAGGTGAATCGCATTTATTTGGTTTGCTTAAATCGTGTAATAAAAGTGCAGCAGTGATATCAGAATATTTAGCAAGGCGCTTTGAACAACAGTTGAAACGAGCCAATTTAAAAACTGTATTTGTTGGTAAGGATAAATATTTAGATGCAAATCCAGGCTTTTACCTACAGGGTAAAATGCACAGAAATGTGGCTAGACGAATAAATGCAATGAAATTCTCTGGTATTTGGGAATGGTGGCCTAAATATGCAACAGATTTTTTTGATTATGGGGAGGAAAAAGTGGAACAGCCTTTGCATACTCCTACAATGGAGGGTAATATTCAAGTTATATTTTATATTCTGGTTGGTGGATTGATTATTTCGATAGTGGTTTTCATTGTGGAATCCTTTGTACAAATTTTCGTGTCGATAATGAAAGGACTTAAAATGATTCATAACATATTGCGGAGTTCCGTTTGTCTAATTTGTAAATGCAAATGCATTTGCGGTTGGGTAAGACCTCTCTGTTTTCAAATGCGTACAAAGGTAGTTGAAATGAATTAGCGAACTTGTAAATTTTAACGTTAAATTTATAAGGAAGTTTTTCATATATATGCTTATTACGATGTTTTATATATACTTTCAAATCCCTATTTATAACGAGTACTGACTAATAATTTTGCTCGAAATGGATTAATATGTACCTAACCAAAATTCAATAATTTATTACCTTAAAACTTGTACAAGATTATAAACATTCAGACATGTTTACTACATTTATGTACGTCACTTATTAAAAGTCATATTAAGTAAAAGATTTGCATTCACTAATACACGTTAAGGATTGGGATTAATTACTTAAAAACGATGCCAAGCATAAATGTTTACTTTTAAGCATTCATGTTTAGTTCTTTGAGGAAAAAACATATTGACTTCATTCAACATTTGTTTATTAAAAAGAATTTTATATATCTGAAACATGGGTTTAAAATACAATTAAAAAGTGATTCGAGTTTTTTCTGTTAGGTGAATACTGGTGATTACTTTAAACATATATAATTTATCAGTGAATATAAGTCACATTTAAATTAACTAGAGTCAGTTAAATTTAGTACCAAAAAACTTCCACGATGTAAATTTGTCTTAATCTACAAATATAACTTACAAAGTGACAAAGTCGTCGTTTGTATCTTTTAGTTCAGGAAACAAAAGTCTGCCAAATAGTCGAAATGGGTTTATTTACTACCAACATGTTTCTCGTTTTTATCTGTTTGTTAATATTCTTGAAAGGAAGGATAGAATCTTCGGAATGCGGAGAGTGTGACTCTGAATGGGTGTGTTTCAATGTTTTTTAACTATTGCATGATATCAAGATAATAAATTTTATAAATTTTTAATTTCATCTAATCTAGCGCGGTTACTGTATGGGTATGAGTGGCGCTTGTGGTCTCGTAGAAACTGAAGTAAACACAGCTGGATTATTTAATAAAAAATGTGGATGCTATTGCTATTAACTTCTAATAAAACCTCCAGAGGATGATATAAATAACTTGCTTATTTACCAACCAAACATTTTAGGAATATTTTATATATTTTTGTTTAAAAATTAAAATGTATAACAGCATACTTTGAATTTAGTTAGACTGTTAACATAACAATAAAAGTAGTGACATAACATTTCAATAAATTATATGCTTTTTTATGTAAATAAGTGTCATCAACAAGTCTGAAAATGCTAACTATGATTTATATTTATGTGGAATTTTTTTTATTTTATCAATCTTTTTTTTAAATCAATGTACATTTTATATTAAGAACTAAGTAGCATGATTAATGTTCAAATGTACGCGTATACCTAAATATTCCGACCAATGTATGATGTTAATTTATTGAAATTGTGCCACATTTTAATTTGGTCTTTAGATAATTTATCAACCTTAAAAGTATTTCGTTAAAGATACTCATGAACCAGTCCAGTGGATATTTGATTTGGAGAAGAAAAAACTTAACAAATTTTAACTTGAGGTTTTATATATTCGACGCTATTTTCAAATTCTTATGTTATCTTATCATATATGTTTAAAACTTCTACCAGATATCAATAAAATTTCAAATTGAATTTCTGTAAGTTGTCCAATCATAGTTGCTCACATTTAGTCTTAAGTTACAATTTGTTTTTACAAGGATTATATTTGATAAGCTTATACAATAAAATTGTCATTTATATAAATGAAAAACTAATTTAGTTAAAAAGATTACTTCCTATAATTAACTTTTTTCATTCTTAAGAGCACAGTTGATTAAATAATTTCACACAAAAACCAATAGAGAGACATTAACCAGAAAATTTTGTGCGACTAGTTTTTATGAAAATAAATTTTGTTGGAATAAACCTAGCTTCATATTTTCCGAAATTTTTCAATATCTTTTCTTGCACCAACCATATTTTTCTTACAAACCGACCAAGTACTAAAACTATTTTATTCTGAATCTCTCCTACAAATGTTTATATCGAAATTAGAACTCCAGCCACTAGAATGTGAAATATAATCTGAATATTCCCATCCATCGACGGTGTGGGCAAACTTTGATCAACTTTATATTCCCTGTTTACATAATAATACTCTCTCGTGTATTTCGGCCACCAATCCCAAATTCCTGAAACCTTAAAAGCATTAATACGCCTAACAACATTTCGATGTACTTTTCCCGCAATAATAAATCCTTGATTGATTTCCAGATATTTGTCTTCTCCAACAAACACATTCTTATGACCTGCATCTTTCAATTTTTTCTCATATCTTTTTGCTAAGTATTCTGGTAGAACTGCGGAGACCTAATTGCATTTTGACAAAACAGCATCAAAGTTTTCACTAAGGTGTTGACGAAATCTTTGGTCAAAATCTACCTTATTTTCATTGTCAACCTTTATGTTTTGATTCGACTCAAAATAATCTATGGCATGTTGTATTGATTTGTTAGTGGGTTGCAACATTGTAGAGTTTAATAAATACTCTTCCTTCAAATTCAAACCGGAAAACATATAACTCAATCCTTCTATTCGACTTGTGACTTCGGAATATACTGCAAATACTAAACTTCCGTCAATATAACAGCGAATTTCTTGTTCAATATCTATACAATTCATACTCGATATTGCGTTCAAATCAAATTTAGGTAAAACGTCTGTCCCACTAATTGTGCTATAAATTGTATAGTTATGATCAACCAGTTCTGTGGTATACTTGAATGGAACTATTTTTCGTGGTAGTATCATATTGTACACGTTAGTATTTTTGTACGCATTGGACAGGACAATACCTACTAATAATGTTGTGGCCATAATCGGCTTGGTCTTAAAACTAGTTTGGTCTGGAAAAGGATTACCTTGTTCCAAACCAACTTTAATGAAACACAAAACACTAGAAATTATGTCGCGTTGATAATTAGTTTCAATTGTCCATTTCAATACAATACAAGTTATTAATATACTCAGTGCGTTGCAAAACCATACCCATGTATCAAAAACCTTGTGAATTTCAGAAAATGCAAACCCTTCTAAACCATTTGCATTACCACAACTAACGAATCTGAGCACCAGAGTTGAGATGTTTAGCGACAATGGGTGAAACGTACTATTTTCTGGGCTTGTCTCATAAGCAAGCAGTTGATTGTATTCGTACGGCTCATAGTTATACCAATGCCCTTTACTTATTCCGTTTATGCAGAAGCTTGAAGTGTTCGATATATAAGTGTAATTTTTAAATACTGATATCCAAATCAGTGCAATTCCTCGGTACAAACTTTCATTGATGTCACCTTCAGGATTATACGGTAGTTTAGCACGACTTACATGTTCAAACTTGAACTCACTTCCACATTGCTGCATGTTTGCAAATATTGCTTGAAAAAACATTTTGGAATTCTGAAAACAAGCCAAAGAAATTCTAAATTTGAATCAATTCATTTTTTCTCTAAAATTTAAATGCTTTCAGCTTGGAACACAATTGTCTTACGGTCTCACCTCGTTACCTTCTGGTATACTCCATATGGCATTTGATTCCATAGCGTTTCTACTCTCAAAGTTCTCAATGTACGTTTGCTTGAAAATATTTGATTCAATTTGATAGGCTAAATTCTGATGTAGTAGTTCCGCATTCGAGAATATATTACCTTTTAATTTGAAGACGATAAAGTCTTTATAGTTCATTACAGGACTGGCATCATCCTCCAAATATAATCGTTCACTTTGCATTACCCATCGAGTAACGTCCTTGACTCGATACATTTCTGACGAAACAACAAGCACATTTATAGCAAGTCTTGAAGATGGTGTCAGCACTTGAAATTGTGAAAATCGAGGCGTATATGTGATTTTAAAAGTTTCCGGAAAGTAGGCAGTTTTTAACAATTCCCTTGATGGCGTCAAGTGAACCTCGATTTGGCAGTTCCATGGTTTGCTGTGTGCTGAATATATGGGTTGGTTAAGCCTTATACAAAAGTCGTGTAAATTTGCTTTGGCGTTGTAAAAAACCTCTAAATTGTCGAATAAATATCTGCGATGCAAATCAATATCGGAAAAATAAACAGACATTGGACATTGTATATACTTGGTTTTTGGGTAAGCCTTAAATATTTCAGTAGACATGCCAAAAGGTACCCAAATTTCGCCTCCAAAATCTTTTATATAAAAGCCAAAAAAGAATTTTCGAAAAGTTTCTTTCACTGAAACTAGTTGTGGTCGCCTGAGTATCACAGGGGACAAGCTAAATTGAACATTTATGCTATTAAAGTTATTGACTACAATGTGACACTTGAACTTGGTGAAGTGTAGCATTAATGGATTTAAGTCGATGTAACCTATTTTGACTCCACGTATTTCCTCATTAGTCACTAGTTTTTCAAATCCAACATTGGGTATTGTAGAGGTGTATACTTGCCTATTTTTCAATTGCGTGAAAATTAAATGAAAGACCAAATACTTTTGAAAAATATAGAGTTCTGGGAAACCCTGATTACTTTTGAACTTAAAGGATTTCATATTTAAAAAAAGAACAATCTCGTATAGTGAAAATTTAAAAAAAGACACCAAAGTTATGTAAATTCATCATCGTAAAGAGAACATTAAGTTTCGACTAAAAACACAGATGAGCTGTACAACGTATCTCTACCACTTACCTCTTGAAAATTCCAAATTTATGTTGTGAGTTATCTTATCATCTCACACTTGTTCTGGTTTTACCTGATGTAGGTACCTTGTACCTTAAATAATTATTGTTCATAAGTTTTGCACGTGGGGCTTCTAATACGCTCGGGTAGACACGTTGCAAACAACGTGAATAAACGTTTTAGATAATTATCAAAAAAATACCTTATGAATACCTTAGTACTTGGATAGTAAACCTAAACATGGCAACAAGTAATGAAAGCAACTGGAAAATATAAAATATCTTAACAGTCTCTCATATTTAATATCGTTTAGGGTTACTACTTAATTTTATCCGGTTAATTTTGTTTTTTATGAAAATTAATTTCGTCTTATTATCTTCGACTATGTTTCCTATCTGAATTAAAATACACAGACGCACTAAAAAACCCGTATAATAACAAAAACTTTGCGAGCGCCCCTTCAATAACTTCAAAATCAACGAACAGAATGTAAAACTTTGAGAACAAACTACGAAAGCAATAAATCATGAGATGTAGATTAACGTATGTGTACGAATATGTACGTATTTGTACGTTAATGATCGTGGTTTCTTGTATTAACACGTACATGTCATTTAAAATGTATTTGACCTTGTGACCCCCATATCTCCGGTCATAGGGGCCTGAAACTTATTCCTTTTTGTTCTGATCCTGTGTAGGTACAACGGCCAAAGTCTTGGCATTTTATATATTTACTAGCAAAGCCAGCTGTACACAAATGATACCCGTTAGTGTACGTAGTACATTATGAAAGTCTAGTAGATATGATAATGATATTTAAATCAAATATCTTTAACAGTTGTGAGTTTTTAATGTGTTTCGGGCTTGCCTAGTGCTCATCAGTTGGGTTTTACTTTACTATGCATTGTTGATTATGCGGCTTTGTTTGGAAGTTTTCCTTCTCCATAGGATCGATGAACACTAATTATAATATTAAAGTAGTTACGGTAAACTATACTGTTCCCTTACCCCAACCCTCTTTCGAACTACGGCCAAAAATCTGACCTGAATTTCAAGATCAGCGTTATATTTCAACCCTTCGTTCCAATTTCCAGCATGCCGACTGTAAATTTGTTTAATTGGGGTACCCTGCGATGTAGGAAAATACGAAGATGTTTAAATTTGGCGACTTAAATTGTGCCTACATTCTGATTTTAGTCTTGATCTACTAAATTCATTGATTATCCGTAATTGTTAATTGGGGAAGCTAGGCACATTAAATTGCTTTTAATATGTTGGATACTTCCTCAAGCGCATACATGCATACATACATAAACCCAGATTTTCGATTTTCCTGCCTATTTTTAGTATCTTAGAATTTTAAGTTTTAAATCTGAAATTGAATTCAGATTCAAACCCCGTTGGATATGATTTTTGTCTCAAAATTCTAAAATTTAAATTTTGCCGCCTATTTTTGGCAACGTAGTATTTCAAATTTTCAATCTGACATCAAATTTGTGTTCTCTGTTTTCAAAACCCCGTTGGATTTGATTTTTGTCTCATAGTTACAGACTAACATAAAAGATGCTATCCACTCAAGTCGCAGTCGACGTGTGTTTTATATGTATGATGCTGGACAGGATAGAGTGCTTAGCTGACTAAATGGTGCTTTACATGTACCACCACTAGAGTCAACGTACGTCACTATAAAAGTGTCGGTTATTTTGTACTTTAAAAAATCCAACAGTGACTTACTCTTAAAGAGCATAAAAAGTTGTGTAAATAATTACGTTTAAAATAATATTTGACGTCAGTTTAGTATTTTGAATTCACGTTAAACAGCATGGAGAGTTTAGCTGACTAAAAGTAGTAGCATTCCGCCAAAGACCCCTGGACGTGTGTTTTATATTCAGGATTAGCCATTTGAAATGCATGCGACATTTGAATCCCTATATCTCGGGTCAGAGGATTCAAGCGGGTCTGAATACCAGTCCCAATGAATCATGACCTAAGGCGTCTGTGTATTGAGTTTGGTGTCAATCGGGCAAATAGTTTTTTGTGAAATCGTGTTGACACACACATAGACAGACAGGTAGGATGTTAAAACTATTAACTACTTGTGACAGTAGGAGCAGGTGATTCAATTAACCAATCTTGAAATGAGCGTGTTTGAAAGAATACTACATACTTTATAGAGAATTCCAATTACTTTTAAAACCGAGCACGGACAAAGTTAACAATGAATTCATACATAAGACACAGACATACATATTGTAATGGTAAATACACACTAACTTGTACATTCATGAATACATGAAACAACGAAGATGCTTTGGTAAAATTAAAGGACACAATAACACTTAACATCAAAGCTCAAATATCAATGATCCAAAGAATTGAGGTCAGAGAACCAAACAAGTACAAAGAGCAATGTATGACAAAGAATTTACACACGAAAAAGAAAAATCTAGGCACGAATTCTTAGTCATCTGTTTTTGAAAGTATAATGCATGTATTGCCTTAACCCTAGACCCTTTTCATACAGGTATTACCTTGTAAACTTTTAAATTAAATATTTTAACCTAAATGTTGAGATTGGTATAAAAAAGAACTCAATATTCTAACACCCTCCCTGAATCTCAACGTTCATAATTCGTTAAATCACTTCTCGTTTAAATCATTAATATTCATGCATACATTCTAATTTTGAAAACCACAAGACATAAAATAATACATAATTTTTTTCCTTTATTCAAAAGCATTTCAATATACAAGCTAAAAACTGTAATACGTCACAAAACTGTGCATTGTTAACTGGTAACTTATTGAGCTCAATACGATGAGCTAAAACAGATTTTTTCCACATACGCTAGCAACCATCCAGAGAAATAATTACGAGCACGAACATTAAACTAAGAACATGATCCAGGCTATAGTGTGAAAGTGTTGAACTTCAGGAGGAAGCTCATGGAGGATTGGCTTCAGTTCCGGCTCAGTAACAATGAGGGAGGTCCAGTCTACTGCTGGGTTCAGCATCCAATTGGTAAAATGGGTGAACAGGGGATCATCCTGCTGCTGATGGGTGATGTCGATGCGGGTTCATAGGAACTCGATCTCTTTAATCTGGAAGTTGGACTTAATGGGAACCGTGAAAACGTGTTGAGTAAAGGCTTCCTTCTTTCCATGCATGGTGATGGTGATCTTAGTGCAATATATATAGTAGAGTCCATGGTGGGGTTTCACTTGCACGAAATCAGTGTTATCATTTAGGTACTCCTTTCTGCATCCAACAATGTTAAAATATTGGTTGCCTTTTATCTTTATCATGTGGTTTACAACCACTTCCAGGAGAAAGGTTAATGTCATGGGTGACTTGCCGGTTTAGGTTTATGGCACATAACCACTTTGATGTTTTTAGAAGAGATGATAGCATTAGTAGTTCCAGTGTGCCATACTGAGCCATACTGGTTTTCTCGTTTCAACAACGACATCGTCAGACATTAATTTATGATATGGCTGAGAAGTCCACAAATGATTTTGTTCTGTCGTAGTTGAGTGAGCATTTTTTGGGTGTAGCAAGGTTGAAGGGACAACTGTCAGCACAGGTCCAAATAAAGTTGAGATAATCGCGAAACTGTGCATAAACTGTTTTCCTTTGTTCCACTCTCTACGTGTCTGCAGAATACTGCCTTTTCCTATCATTAGTTGGCTGGTAATGTATGAGATTGCATACGCTGTTGCTGTATACATACATTTTAACTCATCATGGTCATCTTCATGGACTTGGATATTGCGTACTGCAGTATTAACTTTACAGTCAATTACGGTCAATTTAAAGTCTTACGAAAAGTTCAACCTACGACACTTCAATTTCAAATTTCATCCTAATGTGCCGTAGCAATACACTTATAATTTCTTTGTTTCCTGCAACGATAAGTTCATCATCTACGCACAACGCGAGGAACACAGTGGTATTCATTGAATTACCCATGTACACTGAGGGATCACTTTTGGTGTATCCGAAGTTGAACTTTCTCAAGAACTCAGAAATGGTGTAATTTCAAACACAAAGGGACTGCTTTAGTCCGTACAAAGACTTCTTTAACAAACTCTTTTTATTATAATCTACCAAGACGTCTTCGGAATGGTTCATATGAACGATCTCATCTAGCTTTCCGTGAAGAAAGGAAGTTTTTACATCAAACTGTTTAACCCCAAATCCTTTTGCTGCTGCTTTTGAGAGTAGGAGGAGACCGATGGACTCCGATAGTCCATGTATATTTGTACCTTTCGGTACTCTTGCTTTTACGTAAACCTTAATTGGTTTTGAACACACGCGTATCCGGTATTTAACACGACAACCTATATAAGTTGGCGGAATTGATTTTATGACATGAATATTTTTGTCGATATACTTTATCTTATGAAATTGGTAGTCTTATCAAAACGGTTATAAGGCAGAGAATTTTGGCCGTGATTGTGAAAGGAATGTTTTGACATATATCGAACGTATTTAGACAAAATGTGGTAAAATATAAGGTTTTAAATATTTTGTTAGCTTAAATATACTTGTCTTTTCCAGATATTAATTTAATAATTATAAAACTATTTATGGATTTCAACTGGTTGCATTATCTTATAGAAAAGCTTTTATGATTTTGAAACGCCAATTCATTTGTAAGTATTTGGCTGATTTTGACGTATTTTTACGTCAGTGAATAATATGTATTATGAAAAAGTTATAACTATTTATAACTAATACGGGAACTAAAAACTGTACATAACACAAAACATACTGGACACAAAAAGTTAACCGTATTTGCTAATGTATGGCAATTTAACTGTGTTTAACGTAGCCTATGTTCCGTTTTTAAATAATCTAATATTTGTAATCTGAGTAATGATCGATGTTGTATGGGAAAATTATCACTCTAATGTATATCGTTATGCCTATTTTATTAGTTATATGTTTAGTTATGCATTATTGCTCACTTTTCTTCCAAAATTCCTTACAAAACTAGAAAAGATTTATGTTTTGGTGAAAATATTTAAAAAAAACAACGTTAAACAGAATTTCTCGAAAGCCCACAAACCAATTGGTGTTTCGCATTAGAACCTTTTCGTTTTGCTAGGGCGCAACTGGGTGTAATAATTTGTGATAATATGGTTTATAATATGATTATGATCATTTTAGTTGATATTTTGCAATTCGATTAATAAATTTATAATAATTTTACGTAATTAAATTTAACATAAATTGCATTTGAGATTCATTTAGCAATATCGACACCACTATCATGATATGATACTGAGAAATCATATCTTAAAGTAAGCTTTAAATTACTTGATATAATTTACAAACTAACACATATACCACAACACTTATTGACCAGATTGAACCTGGAATTTAGTAACTTTGGAAATGTTTTTCAAAAGTATCTTTTTAGACCAACTTCGTATGAAACCCAATTTAGTAAATATTTCTTATCTTTTGACTCTCGCAAATACCTTGCTAACAACTGAAATCTTACGTACAACATTCTCTCCGACAAAAGCTATTATTGAAAATGCACTTCCAGCCCCAAGAATAAAAAAATATTATCTGAATATTTCCATCCATCGAAGGTTTGGGTAAATTCCGCTCAAAATTGTATTCTCGATTTACATAGTATTCCCTCGTATATTTTGGCCACCAATCCCAAATTCCTGAAACCTTAAATGCAATCATTCGCTTCACCACATTTCTGTGTACTTTGCCTGCAAAAATTATTGCTTGATTGACTTCCAAATATTTATCCTCTCCAACAAACACATTCTTATAGCCTTTGCCCTTCAGCTTTTTCTCATATCTTTTTGCTAAATATTCAGGCAAAAATGCAGAAACTTTGTTACATTCCATTAGTAAAGCATCAAAACGGTCATTTGCTTTTTTACGAAATCTCTGATCGAAGTCGCCTATGATTTGGATTTCATTCTTGTCATTTCCGGACTTAAATTGATCGATGGCATAATAAAACGAATGCATTACAGGTGAAATTTTTGTAGAACTTCTTAAATCCACACCCTTTAATATTTCATATGGAAAATGGAGATGCCTCACGGCAACCTCTGACTGTGCCTGAAAAAGGAGTCCTTTTTGGTCCTCGCACCAAACTGAATTCTGGTTGGTAAGTAAAAGTTCTCTCCCAAAGGACGACTGGTTCATAATGCAGGAATCCATAATTGTACTCTGCATAAAGTCTGGATGAACAACTAAGTTTCCCAGCCTGCTGTAAATTGTGTAGTTGTGATCGACCAGTTCTGTGAGATATCTGAAAGGAACTATTTTACGCGGTAATATCATATTGTAAACGTTTGCATTTTTGTATGCATTGGATAGCACAATACCAACTAATAATGTTGCTGCCACAATGGCTTTACTTTTGCAGCTTATTGTGTCCGGAAATGGACTATTTTGTTCCAATCCAATTTTGATGAACCAAAACACCCTAGAAATTTTATCACTTTTGTGTTTAATTCCAAGTGTCCATTTTAATACAACAAATGCTGATACTAAAGTTGTGGCATTGCAAAACCACACCCACTTATCAAAAATACTATAAATTTCAGAAAATGCAAATCCCTCAACGCCATTAGCATTACCGCAACTGACAAACCTAAGCACCTGAGTAGAGATGTTCAGTGGCAATGGAAAAAATGTACTATTTTCTTCAGAGATACTGTGAGCCAATATATGTTTGATGTCGTATGTGGGTTCTTCGCAGCCTTTTCTTGCTCCATTTACACAGCAGCTTAAATCGTCCAATAAAAAGGTGTAATTTCTTAGCATTGCTAACAAAATTATAGCGATTCCGTCATAAAGGCTTTGATTGACATCTTCGTCTGGATTGTAAGGTAGTTTGGCTCTAGTTGACCGTCCCATTTTATGTTCGATGCCACATTCTTTCATGTTTGTAAAAATAACATTGTAGAACATACCAGAATCCTTTAAAACATTAAACATGAAGAAAAAATGTTTTAGAGATATTTAGTATTGTTTTTCTGTGTAAAAACGAATTTTGATTCAACTGAAGTATTGCAAAGTTAAACACCAATATGGCTACATCTAATCGGTAATCTTAAACCAGTATAGTCCCACGTGTCTTTGCAGACACGTAAAATAATTAAATTTTTAGCTGTCTATATAGACACGTTTATTTAAAAATAATTATTTCTTATCTCGATTTCACGTGTTTATTTAGACACGTTAATCGGTTTTAATGAAATTTTAAGTGCAAAAATTAACGAATATTTTTTTTTAATTACAAACATGCTCAGTAAAAAGAGCTTGATTTTCTGATATAAGGTGTAAAAAAAATTGGTTGGGTAATTTCTAAGATATTAAATTTCAAAATTTTGATAGTTTGAAATTAGGTAGTAAAAAACCTACCAGTGAAATGTTTCGATTTTTCAGGGAAATTGGAATTACCCATGTACTTCAAGATACTAGTTAGAAAAGGTTTGCCCGGCTTTTGTTTTTAAGAAATGTTTCACATTTTTTGTACAAAAAACACACATTTTTGCAGATTTCTGGCAAGGTGAAAGCCGGGCGAATCTTATCTAACTAGTATCTTGAAGTACATGGGTACTTACAATTTCCCTGAAAGAATCAAAAAATTTCACTGGTAGGTTTTTTATTACCTATTTTGTGGACAATCTTAGTGTCTGAATGGACACGTGAAATTGAGATAAGAAATAATTATCTTTAAATAAACGTGTCTATATAGACAGGTAAAAATTTAATTATTTTACTTGTCTATATAGACACGTGGGACTAGACTGGTCGTAACTGTAATATTTACGTATGCTTTATCATGCTCCATTTAAATACATGGAGTTCGTCTTCATAACAGCTTGGTTAG
>JAQFXM010005755.1:0-14380 GCA_034693345.1 Entomobrya multifasciata | reverse complement strand
TGATCTACTCGACGAGGGCTTTCGATGGAGCTATTACAATGTACACTATGTCTACGTTGAAAATTTTCGACTATGACCTTTGACCTTGGGGATTAACCCTGGGGGCTGAAAATCAATAGGCTTCTTGTCCTTGACCATAGTGACCCACATACCAAATTTAAACGAAATCGAACAACTGGTTCTTGAGTTATCGTGTTCACAGACGGACGGACGGGCGGACAGACAAACATGATAAAGTCAATACTCGCTGACGCTTCGCTTTCAGCGGCGTAATAAATGACATAAAGCTGAGTACGATAATCTACAATCAACAGCGATCTTATAAAAGTTTCAAAACTTTTTGATGAACCATTGCAATCAAAAAATTTAATGTTCTTCAGAGTTCATGCAAGAAATTATGCATCCTTAGGTACTATACAAATAGGCTTTTTAAATATACAAATCCATGTCATCCTTAAAACTCATTCCTCTGCTCTGGCTTCTTGTCGGTTGCTTGGTGGGTGGCCATCACGAACACAAAACAGACATCGACTTTGGTATTTACGGAATTTACGAATGAAAAATGAATTTCTTTCATTTGTGCGTGTTACGCGCATGTTACCCAAACCACCTCTTATGGGGCTGTCCATACTTTACGAAAGACGTATTAAATTGCTACTACTACGCATTACGCATGTGAAATCGGCCAATGCGAATTGCTGGTTTTGATATAAACTATCCAAATGTAAACTACATGCATAGTCCGTTTCATAATTCCGTAGCCAAATTCAAATTCCAATATCTTGGACAAATGGCCACGCAATTATTGGGAGTAGGTATGAAAAGATAGACAAAACTCTAACTTAGAAATGTGCCAAAGGATATAAACCAAGGTGCTTCTCTGTAGGAGTGGTATGGTTCCGAAAAATTCGATGAAAACCCTGATTTTCAGGACATTTTTTAACTCAATATTTCAGATTACCACAACTTTCTTATTTTTAGGAAAAAATTAATGTTCTTGGCTTTAAATTAGTGATAATAAACGGGCGCTCCAGTTGTAGTCACCATTTGGTCTGGTAAGCGAA
The DNA here is from genome assembly GCA_034693345.1 of Entomobrya multifasciata. Taxonomy (NCBI): domain Eukaryota; kingdom Metazoa; phylum Arthropoda; class Collembola; order Entomobryomorpha; family Entomobryidae; genus Entomobrya; species Entomobrya multifasciata. The sequence goes on along the minus strand of JAQFXM010005755.1, from coordinate 13,316 downwards.
AAAATTTGAAACAGCAGGGGGCCAATGTTCATCAAAATCCTATTTGCGCAATCAATTTTGAAAGGACGTAAAATTCGAGTAAACCAGCTGGCAAATCTATAGAAATTCATCTAGAAATTATCAAAAATGCTCAAGTTGTAGCTTAAAACACGCTTTATTTTTAGTGATATTGGGATATCTAAATGCTCTTAGTATTTCTCCAAAATCTCATTTTATACAAGAACTTTTACTGTAAATTTGACAAGTGGCCAATCATTCTTTTATTTGCTGTGTCCGGTACTATTTTCGCTAAATGAGAATGTTTGACAGCTCTTTTTGTAGCCCGAAATCTGGGCAATAATACAGCGAAAACAGAATTTGATTTTCACTTGACTCATCTTAAAGACAAGCCATCAAACTTGTAGCACAATACTATGACGTCAAACTTTCCCAATTGGAGTTTATCATTGTTTTGGTTTCTGAGTTGCCACTAATGAGTAGATGTACATACATGCCAATGTTTATGCACGTTTTTAAGCTAGACTCTTGGCTATCTTATCAAACAAATTTCCAATCAATGCGTCAACATTTGTCCAAGATATTGGAATTTAAATTTGGCTACGGAATTATGAAACGGACTATGTATTTATTCATTATTTGGCAAGGGAACATTGGCATACAATAAATTGAGAAGGAGAACGGCGATGACAACTAAGACGAAACTAGGAGTAACACCTACAAAGAGAGCAATCAATTAATAATTAAGTAATCCATATTTAACTAATGATGATAGTTATGCCCGTTGTACGGATGCTTTTCACGAAGTCATAACGTGCGCTACTGTAACGTGTTAATGCTTGACGCCAATAAACAAAATTCCGCTGAAGAATGGAACATGCATTTTACTTTTTATGATTATTTCAAGAAAGAGTAGAATATTGAAATGCAGGACAAGAGCCAGCCCCTCTTCATGTCTCTTGTTAAAGCTTAAGCTGAAAATTGAAGTTGGCCGAAAGATTTATGAGATGATCCTTGTTCCGGAACTGTTGGCCATGACACGCCTTACCGATGAGCTACACGCAGCAAATTTATAATCATAATCATGAAGCAAATTGATCTTAGCATAGCGGAACGGATGGAAAAAAGTCAAAGGATTTATGAAAAGGATGGATGGTGTCCTCTTGAGAGATAATTTTCAAGTCGTTGGTTAAAAGATTGCAAAAGTTTACACTTTGATATGTATTTTTTAAATAATTTTCGTACTTGTTTATATTAGGTCGAGGAATCGTTGTCGAGCTGGGGACTGTCCTTTGACAGCTCTATCGTGCCATGCATTACAGAGCAAGTGTTAGCCAAGGAAGCTATTATATTCGCAAATGAAACAACTTTCCTCGCCGATGAAAAAACGACTGTACCAGAGGAATCCGAGACAACACAATGTTGATTTCTGTTGAGCTCAAGCAGTGGATTGGGAATTTGTAACAAGATGAAGTAGAATATTCGATGGTGATTTTCCTTTTTTCTTCTCTTAGCATCCATCCATAATCTGTAATGTTTTCATTCTCGACGAGTCTGTACGACGACAACAACACAGAACGCCATAAAGTCATACTTTGTAGACTTTACTGCTCCCGGATAAATATATTAACTGGAAATATTTTCTGCTCATTAAAAATAGTCTAATTGGTCGCAAACATTTTGGATTTTAATGATTAAAAGTCAAAAGTTGGTTTGCTGAATTGAAAAAGGCGAAAGGAGACAAGAAGGCGCCTGCAGTTAATTTAGCCAGAGGACAAAGCAAAGTGAAGAAGAGTTCCAAGGATGATGATGATAACTATCTTCCTCACAGATTAACTACAACTGGGAAACTAAACTTACTAATTAATTTAATTAAAATTGATGATACTTTTAATCCACATACATTGTTTCAGTAATCTCATTACTTCAAATTTAAAAGTTTTGCAAAACAGTGAAAGTAATTTAGAGTTAAACTATTTCATTTTAATTCTGATTTTGATCTATTTGAAGGTTTTTTTCATGGAGAGAGGGGTCCACCACCGCAAAAACATTAAATGCGTAATAATCGGAATAAGTTTTTAAATTTAACTGAACACATACATAAAGTGGATCAAAGAAAAATTGGACAACGCCTGTCAGCCATTTGGGTTCAGCATTGAATAAGGAATGAAAACCTTCTGTGTTGTAGAGGTGTGCATTGGGAGTTTTCATCTGATCATGGCGTCAATGGTATTTATCATGTTTGATGGACTCAAAGGTACAAGAGATTTGTATAAATTACATTCAAATCAGGAGCTTTCAGGGTGGGAAGTCTGTATAATGTTTTTTGTATATCTCATTCTGATGCTTACTCTATTTGTGCAATTTGTGATGGGGTGGTTGATGTACTTTATTGGATACCTGGAGACAAATGTGACGACATGTTTAATTTGCATTTTCGTGGCCTAATATTCCGTGTCGTGGCCGTGGTCAATATTACTGTGTTCCGAAATTTATTGAGGAAAAAGCCAAGCCAAAAGCGAGATCAGCTGTTTATTAATTTAAATTGTGGACTTAACCAGGTTGGTGCTGTAGCTTAACTAGTGTAGTCATTAGGTTCAAAATGTTTTTAAACTCAAAACGAGCTCAATAATTAGTTATTTTTAGGCAGCAAGTTGAGTTGAGTCGTTCACAACATCATTACAGTTGTCACCGTCCACGTGCCACCGTACAGGTGTCATCGTTATTACCCATGCAAAAAATTCATTAAACGAATCATTTAGAGTGCTAAGGTGTTACTATTTGTAGTACAACGATTAGCTAGCTTGATAAATTTAATTGTGTTCTTAATTTAGTATAAATAATTTTAATCAATCGTGATTTCTTAATTGTGGTTAAAATTTGTTAAATTTATGAAGCAAGTGATTTCGGGGAAAGCAAGTCCACACGAAAAGACAAAATAAATTATTGTAGTGATCGTCGGCGGCTTTTACGTAACAATGATTTCTTAATGTGGTGATTCAGAGAAAGGACAGTTGATGTTTTGGCTGGTTGACTTGATTATTTTTTTAATTGTTGGAATGATGATTACTTGCCTTAACGAAATTAAATTTGTAGAGGATTTTCAATTCAACATTTTATTGCATTAAATTTTACATAAAATTTCAAGGTAGTTTTGGGGCGAATTAAAAAAACAAATGACAACATTCAGTGTAGTCACATGAATGGCCTAGCAAAAAGGCGGAGAAGATGAAACTCCAATTAAAATTGTTAAAATAGTTACGCTAATTAAAATTGCATATAATAAATATTAACGTTCATCATTAGTTAGTTGTGGTTCACTTAATAATTAATTTAATTGTTTTTTTTTCGTGTTGATCTGAGTCTTATCCCAGACGAAGTTCTTCATTTTTTTATTTGTATCTTTCTTCATCTTTTCTTCTAAACAAGATTAATTTAACTACTAACGAATAATTAGAATGCCTAACCACTTGTCACTTAATTGGCACACTCGGTTGTTGTTTTAAGTTGTACTGGTCATCAATAAAATAGCATATCTCCGAATTAGGATGTCATGTACTGGTACTGCTAATATAACTTATGAGTAACACACTGCAATCCTGATGTCAATTAATAAAATTTATTGTCAAATTACAAATCTGAATTACTTGTGAATTTTCGTATGTTGAATTAAATTGCTGGAGTCATTAAAAGCAGCGGGACATTTAGTACACTTGTATGGCTTTTCTCCAGTATGCACTCTCACATGGAGTTCCAAAATCCCCTTTCTTGAAAAACGTTTGCCACACAAATTGCATTTGTGCTCTTTAATTTGCTGATGAACTCCACTGATGTGCTTTTTTAAGCTTCCGCTTTCAGTAAACGATTTCAAGCACAATTCACACTTGTAGGCTTTTAATTTAGTATGAACCACCATGTGCCTATTTAAATTACTCTTCCGTGAAAACTTTTGACCACATGCTAAGCACTTGTGCCGTCGGACGTCATTGTGGATATCCTCATGTACCTGCAGATGAGACTTCAGTGAAAATGTTTTGGGACAAAATTGACAACTATATGGTTTCTCTCCAGTATGTGCTTGAATGTGATTTTTCAAAGCATAAGGAGATCCAAGAAACTTGTCACATAAACTACATTTGTACGGTGTTTCCGTTTGATGTGTATTCAAATGTCGTTTAAAGTTAGATTTGCTGGCGAATCTTTTTTGGCAATGCTCACATCGAAATTCTTTAATCCCACTATGCAACAATAGATGATTTTTGAGAGTTTGTCCATTCTTGAACGACTTTTGACAGATAGTACACTTGTAAGGCTTTTCTTGCATGTGGCTTTGTAGGTGTATCATCAAATTGCCAATCGTGGCAAATGTTTTTTCACACAACTTGCAGAAATATGGTTTCTCATTAACATGTCTTCGGTAATGTGCAAAAAGACCATACTCACTACCACATGATTTACTGCAAAACATGCAACGGTACGTTCCAAAATGCAGATTATTATGGGCAGATAATTTGCGTTTTGAACTAAGCACTTTGTCACAATAACCACATTTGAAACTCCCAGGAACCATCTTAATGGCAATTTTTTTTATATTTTGGGATTTTCCAGACCTTACTTACTATAAGTCACTCCTGGCTTACATACGAGCGTAGTTTGAGGGAAATAATAAAATCAACCGATGGTACAATTTATTACTTAAAACTTAGTTCCGTCAAAAATAAATTACCACAATAAACCAACACGTAACATCATTTATTCTACTTTTATGTTAAGTGAAGGAAATAAAATATTTCTGGGAAGCGCAGATATTACAACGCAGCAGTGAGGATGTCAATTTCGTGTGTTCACTTCCAGACGAGCAGCTTGTTATAATTTCTGTTTGCGACAACTCAACTTTAGTGGTAGGTATATGGTGTTTGCAGTACTATTTAGAACGAAGCACCTTAAATGCCATTGCACATTCTTGCATTATCATGTATACTGTAACTGTCGATGGTTTTCACTCAGCTTTCTTGTATGGAATATTTCTCGTTAATGTGCACTCATATTACTGACAAGGTATGCAAAGTTCGTTGTATGAACATATATTTTGTGCATGTAAAGCTAACGAGAATAAGCGTTGATGTTCAAGAATATATGTTGCCAACCCGTGCATTGCAGAATTTTTACTGTAGCTCCACAAAGTGGTAATATAATTACCTTTGAAGCAGGTAATTCACTTAATAAGATGAAAATAAATGCTTAGAAAAAGACCAGGCTCATATTTTAGTCACGTACACATGCCAAACTCATGTACTTTTATGTGACCATTCAAAACATTGGAAAAAATTGTATGCATATTCTGTTTCTGTATACCATACCATTAATACTTTGAATCCAATATGCATAAAAAACATTAAACCTGTGTGTATAATTGGATACTCTGCTTAAAAGTATACGCATTCAACTAATCTATATAGCTCAACTTATGAACATGTGCACATGTATGTGTCAAGCGTGTTTAGTACAAACGTACAAGGAGTGAAAAAAACAAGCTGTATTTGCAGATAAACTATTACCGAAAGAACATACACATTCAATAGACAAGTTGATGCCGTTCAAATGGGAAGACAGAAGAAAATATTTGGACTGGAAAATACACAGAAACTCGTGTTGCTGCATCGAAATATTCTAATTACATTTTGTGACATTTCCAGCACAATTCGCACATAGCCTCAACTTAAACAAGTTTTTTAAAATGTATTTATTTACGCTAATTCACAAACAAGCCTTTCAACTCCTAAACCAAAAAAAGTACTTAGTCCCCGGATATTCAGAAGATTTCAACGCTAAAAAACCTTCACTTAAAAAAACAAACTACATAATTATAAATTAAACTAATTTAGTATAAATTATCCAAAAAAATATACTCGCAATTTTAACGAAATAATTTATTTTAAATGTAAACTGTGAAAAACGAGCTTATTAAAAATTTTGAATACTCTGAAAAATTAAATATTTTATTTTGTAATTTTAATTGAACATTAAAATAAAAAACACATCTTAATAAAAATACCGCATAATCAGTTAGTTTAGCAATTTGCTCTTTCCCCCGAAATCCCAATAAATCCCAATCCCCGGGGCTTAATTGCTTCATTGTTTGGAAGACTCGTTTCCACAGGAATTTTGCATTGCACAGCTCATCTTGAAGAAGATAATCGACTAATAGCTCGGTATACCCTTCGATTCCAATCCCATCAGAACCATTTTCGAGCTCCCTTTGTTCCAAGTTGTTGATTAAATCTTCCATCCAAAAAAAGAAGACAATTAAATCAATTAAATCAATTAAAATAATTATTAATCATTACAGATCACAATTATCTAATTTTATTGCAGTTATTTTTTTTAAACTCATTTCAAAAACATTAAACGACAATTGATCAGATCAGTAAATGTCAGTTCACTGGCTTGCATTTCGGATTGGATGACGATGGTTAACAATTAAACTAATTACCTTAACTGTCCACTAAATAATATTTAACAATTAGTTAATTATTTTAAAACATTTTACCGGTTTTGCTGACAAGCAGCAGTGTAGTCTACAGAGCTAATCTGCTGCTGAAAAAAAATCAAATGAAAATCCTCCCGCGCTTTCTCTTTTCTGCACTACAGTTGGGGTATCCTACGACTTTTGAAATAAATAAATATTTTTTCCTAAAAAACCTTTGGATGCCTATGCTCCTTAAAATGCTTATATTTTTAACAATTGATAACTTTTTACCGTTAAAAACCGTTTAAAAATTTTTCTTCGCATTTTATATTTTTTTAATTAAAATTCCCACTAAAAGTATTAATCATAAAAATTAATAATAACGGCAAAGCTTAATCAGACGATATGGACAACGATCACCACATGCAATACTCAAATCCCCCCTACCGCCAACAAAAGGATAACAATCCCAAGAATTAAAATCACCGCAACAAGTATAGCAATAAAAAGATAAATCATCGGCTCCATCTCCTTCTCCGTATACTTATATTTATAATAATATGTAGGGCTTTCGAAGGGGGGCCGAAAGTTTTGGGGTGAAGTGAGCAAAAGTGAATGCGTATTAAATTCTTCAAATGAAATAAGAAGCTGTTAGAATGAACGAGAGAAGAAATGTTCTTTTTTAAATGCAAAATGTTTACAGAAGTAGCGTGAATTCAAATTGGAAGGTGAAATTGCATTTGATTTTAATTCTTGTTTATTTTCCGGTGTATAAAGTAGCACAAAGTTGTTTTTATTCAAGTGTTAATTTCAATGTAAAACAAGTAATTAAGTATTTAAGCGAATTTTTTATCACACAAGTTTTTGTCAATCTTATTTCTACTATTATTAAAAAATTACTGAGACCCACGTGTGACATTTTAATTCCGAAATAAGGGCCAAGCTGAAAGATTAATTTGCAGAATTTCATTTCCGCTCATCACAATGGCATTAAAAGCCTCATGAAAATAATTGAATAGTGGATAAGCGTCATCCAAAATATTTTCAAAAATTGGACACCTTTAATTACTCGTGAGCTTGTGCATAGCCGAATAATTTATGTCTCCGTTACATTTATCTCTTACTTGTACATGTTCCATATGACCTGCTGTTAAACTACATTGAACTACTTACGTGCTCAGAATTTGTGGAATCGCGTATTGCTAACTTTGTTCCATACATGGACATGTTCAAGCTAATAACTTTAGTAATGGCTTCATGTATACGTGAATTAAATTAGTAGACAACTTAATTATTTCAGACCTAAAATTTGGTACTATGAAACATGTCTGTATGATAAATCAGAGGATAATCCAAAAAACTAGTAAAAAATTCTAACGAGATGTTTCTTTTCGATTATCGCATGAATACACTACCTCAATTGATAAGGTTTCATTCCATTAGGTAATGGCAAGCCTAAAAGAAATTCAAAACTACGTTGACGTGCAATATTAACGTTTGATACCTGGTTCTAAGCATAATTTATTACATGTAGTAATATTGCAAAACCAAATGGCTAGATATCCTACAATTCGAAGTCAAGTACAAAAATTGATTTATAGCATAATTTCATGGACATGATATTTGACAAAATATATACAAAGCTTTAATTATTAAACCTTAACCACTGACTTTACAATTATACACTCTTTTGGAAAAAATATCAATTTATACAACCAATCAACTCAACACATGGCTAAATATTCTAATAAGTTGTATAATCAAAAATAAACACAACAAAAACATCCCGATTTACGATTTGTTACTTATACCTCCACACTAAATTATTCATAGAGTGCAGTAAAGGTTCAAATTAGTAACATTAGATAAAATATTCAAAGGTTGAATTAAAAGTGAGTTTTTGAATGACGGCCCAAATTAGCTAGAATACTAAAAGCAGCTGAACATTTAGTACACTTGTATGGCCTCTCCTGTATGGACTCTCACATGACGCTCCAAATCACACTTTGAAGTAAAATATTGTCCGCACAAATTGCATTTGTGCTCTTTGATTCGTTTATGCACCGAATTGACGTGTTTTGTTAAGTTTCCTCGTTCAGTAAACGATTTCGCACACCATTCACACGTAAACCCTTTTATATTTGTGTGAACTGACATGTGTTTCTGTAAATAACGTTTGCTTGAAAACTTCTTATCGCACGTTGAACATATATGCCGCTTGATGGCATTGTGGATATTCGCATGCCGCTGCAGATGAAACTTCTGTGAAAATGTCTGAGGACATAATTGACAGCGATATGGCTTTTCTCCGGTATGTGATTGAATGTGATCTTTAAAAGCACCAAGAGATCCGAGGAACTTGTCACATAAACTGCATTTGTAAGGTGTTTCCGTTTGATGTGTATTCAAATGTGTTTTCAAGTTAGATTTCCGGATGAAACGTTTTTGACAATGCTCACATTGGAATTCTTTCATCCCACTATGCAGCAGTTGATGACTTCTGAGATGTGCTCCAGTGGAGAACGACTTTTGGCATGTACTACATTTGAAAGCTTTCTCTTTTGTATGCATTTTTATGTGCCTATTCAAATCGCCATTCGTTGTAAAGGTGCTTTCACACAATTTGCACGAGAATGGTTTCTCATTTATATGCCTTCGATAGTGAGTGAAAAGGTTCGGAGCACCTGGAAAAGGCTTATTGCAAAATACGCACTTGTGTTTGCCAAGATGAACTTTAGTGTGAGCTACTAAACTTGACTTCAGACTAAATACTATTTTATAATCGCCACATTGAAGACTCTCAGAAGCCATCTTATGAGTGAACGAATTTCGTTTTATCTTTTGGTTTGCAAGACTTATAAACACAAAGCACTCTTCGCAAGTTGAAAAATTGTAATATAGTAGGTTGACGAATTTAGTTGTCGTTTATCGATTATTTATTGCAACAAAACTCATTACTTGAAACTGCTTGAATTCAAGATGTTTTCCCAAATCTTAGCAGATAAAAACCATGCTGCTTTTATTTTTACGGAAGGAATTAAAATAGGTACTGATGAAGCAGAAAGCACAACAACACAGTGTTGGTAAAATTAACTGTTTCGCTCTAGTCCAGCCGAATCAGTTTTTGTAAATACATTTTCATTTTAAACTTGGCATCTGTTGTGTGTGTTTATTGTGCTTGGAATGTCACAGAAATGTCAGTACACACATAAGACGCAGCTACTCACGTAGCCCTTTTTATTTCCGGGGTTTTTAGTGAAGGTATTAGCTATACATGCTGTATTCGTGCTTATCCTTTTCACTAGTTTTGATGCGCACATTGGACACGTACGCACGTTGAACTAAACTAATTATTTGAGCACGTATGTTTTTTGCATGATATCCAGTAATAAATTCGTAGAAGAAATTCTTCTATAAATAGAATAATCGTCGATAAATATATATAACAAACTATTAGACATAAATCATCAATGGACAGAAATAATGTTTAATTAAAATGCTAAATAGAAAAGTTTAAGTGAATCAACTATTTTTAAATAATTGACTTCCTAATTGACTCAAAATTATATTTAATAAATTGTGAAAATTTTAGTTCTAGATTTTACTTTAATGAGCCTTGTAAGACCAAGATTGATTCGCTTAACAGATAACATTTTCCTTTAAAATTAATTAAATTTAAAATACCTTTTGATATTAAATATTTTTTTGGTGACTTGAGACAAAATAAATGCGTTCTATCGCTATATTTTACGTGACCTGTCCAGCTAATTTCCACAATTTTCAAAAATAAAAAGCGCGCCAACTTTCAAAACATTCATTTCTCTTCGTTTATTATACACAAGCTATCTTGCTATTCTTCTTTTATCAGGTTATCAGGTGACTCTACAAATTTAAAAAAAATGGATTAGTGATCATAACTATCTTTCATCGTTAAATTGACAAGACTACCAATCCAACTACAACTATTAAAGTTTAACATTGAGTTAAGGTTTACTAGCTACGCATTTATTATTTTTCGTGGCTGTATATTTTATTCAGGACTCTAGTGAACAAGGTGTATTCAGCGAATGCTGCTAGATAACCAGATACTATTTGCTTGAATGTATGAACAGTGTATGCATACAATTTTGTTACATTGTAGTAAATGTGCACATGTGCATAGGCAACACATGTGTAGGTGACTAAATATATGAACCTGGTCTTTTTTACCTTTTATCTTTATAGTAGTAAATGAACTCTCTGCATCAAAGGTAATGCAATAGAAATATATGGAGCTTTAGGAAAACGTTTTTGGTGGACCAGTTATCTACATTCTTAAACTTCAACAATTATTCTCATTAGCTTTATGAATTTCTTTTAGGTACACGTACAAAATATGGTATCATATAACTTACTATGTACACCTTGTGTGTAATACGGGTGCACATGTACGAGAAATATACCATGCAAGCAAGAATGAGTGATGATAGTCGACACGCAAAATATGCATGATAGATAATACATTAATCGCACAATTTGCTGCCGTTCAAATAGTTATGTAGAAAGTTATATCCACAGCAAAATTCAAGCATATGCAAAGATATTTAAGTTGCTGCACGCTTAAAATATCCTGTCATACTGAAAACAAAACTTACATATTTTCCTCTAAAAGTCAAGCCGTAGCAGATAAACACTATAACAAGCGGCTCTTCTGGAAACCACTGCACAAGAAATCGTCATATATAGTGCGTTGTTGTAGTCTCTGCACTTTCCAGAAATAAATTATTTCACTCACTTCACATAATACTAAATTGATTGATATTCCCTAGGTTTATTTGTGCTAAATATTTAGAATTTTAATTGAACCAATTTTAAGCATAACGCTTTGACTATATTGAATTCGATTGATTAATTAACTGATTTTCATTCCTTATTACTTGCCAAGAGTTACTTAGAGCTAAGATCTAGTGAATTCCAACAACTAAAATAATTTATTGCTTGCAATTGAAATGGCTTTTGGGTGTTTCAGGTGTAAAAAAGTGTTTACTTCAAAAGACAGTTTAACTGCACACAATAATGTGCATAATGGAATGTATCAGTGCTTGTTTTGTAAAAAATCATTTGTAGAAACATACCTGCTGTTTATTCACTACCAAATACATATTAATGAGAAGCCTTTTTCGTGCGAGTTGTGTGATAAATCCTTTTAAAGGAACGATGAGTTGAAGATACACCTACAAAGGCATACGAAAGAAAAGGCTTACAAGTGTACGACATGTCAAAAGTCGTTCTCCATTGGATCTGATGTCAGAAGTCATCAATTACTGCATAGTGAGACCAAAGAATTTCATTGTGAGCATTGCGAAAAACGATTTACCCACCAGTCTAACTTGAAAAGACATTGGAATACACATCGAACGGAAACACCGTACAAATGCAGTTTATGTAGCAAGTTCCTAGGATCCTCCACAGCTTTGAAAGATCATATTCGGTCACATACTGGAGAAAAGCCGTATCGCTGTCAATTTGGTCTCAAAACATTTACGCAGAAGTCTCAGCTGCAGCAACATGAGGATATCCACAATAGCATCAAACGACATAAGTGCTTAGTATGCCATAAAAAGTTTTCAAGCAAAAGACATTTAACTAGACACATGGCGGTTCATACTTAATTGAAACCCTACACGTGTGAGTTGTGCCGCAAATCGTTCACTCAACTTGAACACTTAAAAAAGCACGTGAATAGTGTGCATAAACAAATCAAGGAGTACAAATGAAACTTGTGTGGGAAACTGTCTTCCGAAGAGGAAATTCGATATGCCATGTGAGTGTGTGTACTCAAGAAAAGCCGTACAAGTGTACTTAATGTAACGCTGCTTTTTTACGATTTATCCTGTCGACATTTAAAAAATACACTTTAATTCAAAACTGTTTTGACCCGTTGTAAAAAAGGAAAACTATGCTTTCAAGAGTGAATAAACATTCAATCAGAAATATAAAATTGTTAGCTCGGATTCTCCTTCCTGAATATTCCTGTTTTTAATTGACATAGAAGTCTGGTTAGTAGGGAGAAAGATCAGCCTTTAAAATTTATTCTGATCAGATTTAATTGATTCAGCCTATAAAAATTGCTGTGGATGTTGGTTATGGATTAAATTATATGTTTTATTATTGAAGCAAATTACAAGTAGGAATAAATTTAAAAAAATATGCATCCTCATATGTTATGTGTAAACTTCGATTTTTTTCATATAAAACTCATTTACATGATTCAAAGGAATATTTGTTATACTGACTAAAAAAGACTATATTTGAAATTCAAAACAATGAAGTTCAATATATTTTTGGACATCTTCGTCCGCACTTCATACCCAATTCCATTATTAAAGGTTTTTGGGGTTGGGTAGAATATCATTTTCATGATTCCTACATATTTAGTTGTATGTTGACAATGTCTTTCAAGACATTTGTCACCTTTTATCATACACACAACCTGTCCATTTAAGTATCACATACTTAAAATACTAAAAAATGCCATTTAGCTTTTACAATTATTTTTAATTAATGGTGGTCATGATGCCAACTTTGATAACATAATTAGACGATCTATGTACCTATCGAAATTTAAAAGTATTGGCCTTGTCAAAGCATTCTTGAATTAAAAAGCGGACAGACGAATGGACAGACATCCTAAGTGAATTCACAAAGTAGCAATATATTGATACTTAGTAAAGTATTCCATTCAGTTGCTTGTCAAAATTACACGTATTATTGTAAGTAGAAATGGAACACTATTAAGCGACTGTGGATGATTTATCCTATAACTTGTGCCGTTTTCTCGTATTCATATTTTGCATATCTTTTGTTCAGA
>JAQFXM010005754.1:0-14385 GCA_034693345.1 Entomobrya multifasciata | reverse complement strand
AAAATCTTCATGGATACACTGGTACATTACCGATTACATGCCATTTCGACGTCTTTTCAGCTCTGTTCTACTCTGTGAGCATAACAAGGCGTTGTGGTTGCTGACTATAGCCTTTGTACCTTTGAAGAACTGCATTGTATTTCGTTTTTTTTATTTGTCAAATAGTTGTATCATAATTAAGATCCCTTTTCTTCGTTAAAAGGGATCTTATTTTATTTCTTGTTTATTTTGGATTTTTGGGAGTATAGAGCGCACATGTTGAGAGGAAATCGAAATGGCGTAACCTGGGAAATTTAGTCAGATTGCTGTAGACTGTTTTCATCAAATGAGGAAAAAATATAAGCAATAGCTAAATACACGAAATACGCAATAGCTTTCTTTCATCTTGCCGTGATGATCATTAGCATTTTTTTCAACATAGGGGAAAAAATAAATTACGTTCTTTAAGAAAACATTTTGTGGTATAATTTTAATAGGATACTTTTATATTGGAAACCTATTTGGATTTTGAACGGATTGAACGGAAAAAATAATCAAATTAAGTGATTTTGAGAGAAGTTTTTTCCTGTTTAATTCGTTAACCAAGATAAACTTGTTTTTTAATTTGGTTTGACAATGTGTGAATTTCATATAATTTATGCTTAGATTATGCTTGCTTACCTTGCCTGGTACTAAGCACTTAACTTTTATTTTGCTGTTAGTTCTTTGAAAAACACATTTATATACGTAATCAAATCAGCTTCAAAAGTTTGTGTATACTTGTTAGCCCTCGTTTTAGAAAATTTAAAGTAGAAAAATGTAAAGTACTTCTTATAACATGAATAGTATCAAATAACAATATACTTTTATACTATATCCCATGCCATATGCTCTATATTGTAAATACTTAAATTTTTGGAATTCCCTGAGCGTTTTATATTCTTTCTACTTCAGTGAAAATTCTGTGAGACATACTTGAAGATTTTTTTTCTTCTCTTTTTGGTTTTGAGAGATTGAGCGCTGTCTTTCCGTCACAAGTCGCCACTTCTCCAGAAAGAAAAGTAATACTCGAATATAATACAAAGCAAAAAGGAAAAAAGTATGATATGCACATCGTCATCGTCATGTTAAGGCGTTACTTTGCATGCAGAAGAGCTCACGTTGTTGTGGCTCTTTTATACAACGTATGTGCCATAATATCGGCTATCTTTTCGTTTTTAAAGAGGTACGTAAGTGGTGAATATTACATTACTTTTTTCTGCTTTGACTTTGCCTTTTTTCATTCGTGATTTGTGATTCCTCACATTACACATCACAAAAGTGTATGAATTCAGAAAAAACACACGTAAACATATAAGCATGTAATGTGAGTTACACAATATTTATATTATGTATGTAGATATAACCTGGGATCTTCAAAAAAAGTCTTACTTTCTTCCGTTTTTTTCTGTTAGAGAACCTCCTTTTTTTCTCCGAATTTTCACTTGCGTGTTTTGTAAGTCTAGAAATGTTCCGTTTCCTTTATACATTTTATTTTCATATTTCTTATTATAATGTGCCATGCCTCTTCAGTAGTGTGTTTATAATTCTTGCACTTCACTTGTGAATGATGCGATGCGAGCATTCATGTTTTTTTTCTTCGCTATAAAATGCGAACAAATGTGCTTTGGCTTCTCTTGGAAAAAAATGAGGATGATAGCTTGAAAAGCATGACCACACCATGAACCAAAATCATAATAAGCATCTTTTTTCGACATTCTTGGGAAAATAAAAATATTATATTATGTACATACAAGGTAAACGAGTGAGTGAGCTAAACATAAAAAACGGAGAAAAAATACATGGTGAACATCTTAAAGAAAGAAAAGAGGTTTGCATGTCATTTGATACATACTCATCTCATCAGTTCAGTACCATACTATACAACATATTACCCTGTCTATGTGCAAAAGTATCCGACCAATTGTAATTTTAATGTAAAAGTATGCTGTCGTTTTTTGGGTTGAAAACTTATACCAAAAAAAATCTGCTTTTACTCTACCGAGTTTACCATCATCGTCATCATCAGGTCCAGGGAATCCTCTCTCTCTCAGCTTGTCTAGAGTAGTTAGCTTGTCGGTTTCAGGACGCAGTAAAAAAATGTACCATATATTTAATATTATTACAAGTTTGTCTTATATGCCACTTAGGATGGGTGGAAGTTGGTGATGGCTCGGTGATGGTGGTTCCATACTCTTCAGTCATGTTGGAGTCAGTCAGCTTTCGTATGATGTGTTAACCATGTTCTTTGCATTTATAAGTAGTCTTGTGTGCTGAGTGGAAACTGCTGAATAATTTTTTTCTCGGAGATTTTTTTCTTCCCTTTCCTTCTTTTCTCGCTTTTCGTCATTTCTTTTTATATTTTGCATATCATATGCTACCATACGGTGTATTTCTTTAATGCTTTTTATGCATGCATTTGTCCTCGAGATGGAAAGATGTACGAAAAGCTGCTTGTTTTGTGTGCTTTATGCTTGTCTCATAGCTTGCTTTACTATTACTACTACTAATAATGCCATATACATATGGTATATTGACAGGAAACGAGAGAAAGTGCGGAAATCTCCATGTCCCAAACCTGTTTTGTATTCTTATCCTGACGTCTTCGAGACTCGTTTCCGTCTTGCAAGGGGATGCGTGCAAGTTTTTTCTGAGTTGAAAATAAATATGCTTTTTTTGAGATTTTCCACAAGAATATATAATGTGCATGTTTATTTGTGCCACTTTTCACCACCACACCATTTCATAGTACTTCTGCTACTGCCACTGGGGTAACAGCCATATGTATGGGAATGAATGCGATGATGTTATCCAAATCCGAGTATTTTATGAATGTGGAGAGGGATTTCAGTAATAAATTGAAAACATGTTTATGCGCTATTTCCCTCTGACGGATTAAGAATATTTACTTTATTAAAATTACCAAGAGCTTGTTTTGAGGAAAAACGCAATTAAATTTGTGCACTATCAAAATTAGTCTATTTATAATCATCTTTAATATAAATTGATATTCTACCTCAAAATAAGACTTCATCTTAGACAACGTTGATGTCATGTCATGAGATAGGATATCATGACACTTCCATTAGGAAACTGGATTGCGATTTCCAAATAATAAACCTGAACAAAGTCTTGATCGCCCCCTGAGCTATTTTTTTCCTTTTCTTGGTTTTGTGAAGCTGAAACATTGGAGCAAAGCTTTGTGTGACATTATTTATGCATGTGTCGACTTAAACAATTCCAGTTGTGATGATATAAGAATGATATTATGTAACTTGCATAATGTAAGTTTTGTTGTTTGTGCGCTTGGCTTTGGTTTGGTCTGTGTATCTTGTATCTATTGCTTGCTTAGCTGAACAACAAAGTTAAAAAAGAAAGCACAAAGGGGGATACGCATTTATGCCACTACTCTTGTCGGTTTATAACGTAGTTATGCATGCAGTCAGTAGACCTTCACTCTCGACTCTCGCCACAAAACAACCCCAACCACCACCACAGTTCACCATCTAACAATAAAGTCTTGTTGAGCTATCTTCTTTTTATTGATTTTTATGCAAACAAGCTGGTTGCCAAAAGAATATCATCCTCGTATCACTATCACCATCAAAAGTGGAATAGAGAGTGATCTGATGATAGAGAAATGAAAAGATGTACACACATCCAGTTGACAACTTAACTCGTGATTCATGGTGATGTGATGCTATGCTACATTGATGCCTTTCATACTTTCATACAACGTTTGTGTGCTGGAGAGTTTTTAGGGGCGCGGGTGCGCAATGGCTGAGACTAGGATAAAGTATTCTTGATATTCTGAAATAAAAAGATGAGATTTAAATTGACAATTTTCTCACATAATTACGTTTCTCTCATATTTATTCAGTTTTAAAACATTTTTTTGTAGTATGCAATATATTAGTCATATATATTTAGGATAAAATTAACCAAGTTTTTACATCAAATTTAAAAACGACACCTTGTGGGGTGACATAGATATACATACATCAAATTGTACATTTTATAATGCATTTTTACAACAAAATCATAAACATTTCGATACATGGTACATAATTTATTTTCAATATACATGAATTGGAGAGTCAACATACGATTAAAAATTTCATACTTTGTATCTTATTTTTTGTCCCTAAATACTACGCCATGGACTCCACTTTGGGTTTTCCTTCATACTAATCACAAAATCACAACACTTTTATCGAGATTATAATACTGCATTTGTTTTTATATTTAATCAACAATGCGTTTGTTTTCTCCATTCTGTTCCTATCTGTTGTTGACACACATTTTATTTCAATCGATTCCTACGTTATGAAATTATTATAATAGCAGTATTTTTATTAAACCTATCTAAACAAAATTTTCACTTGCGTCTGATAATATTTTAGACAATCTTACAAATAATTTCGGAGCTCGTAACTGTAAATTGATAATGATTCCAAAGGATTAAATTAGTTATAATATATATCATATATACAACACGATTATTTCTAATAAATATGTAAATGGATCAAGTCAAGAATATGATATCATATTCTTATATTATGGGTAGTACAATAAGTATTTAGACAATTAATTACCGTACATGTAGAAATATAATTTGAAAGCATTTATGCACTTAACTTATTTATGATATAATGACAAGATATACACCGGAATAAAATGACTTCATGTACAATTTTTGTACAAACTTAATTTTTTAAATATTATACAAATTGTTTTGTTACTTTCAATCACAATAAGTCTAGACTAGATTTTGGAATGTACTCAGAAATGTGATGTACACATATTATATACACAAATATTTATGCACACTGTACACATTTTTTTCTAGGTATTCTACAATAATTTCACTTTTTTGTAAATAAATATTATATACAGATAGCTTCCTCTTTATACATATTTTGAAAAACATTACATTAACTCAATTTTCATTTCAAATAATTTATTTTGTTTACAAAAACATATTTTATATACATATATATAATCCTCTTTTCTTGTTATCAGCAGAGTAAATAGACGTAGAAAATATGAAAACTTTTTTTAAGCTTTTTTATATTATGCGTATACCGTTGGCTCTTCAAGTATTCTCTTTTTTGAGTGGCGCACAACAACATAGATCATCGTATCATTCTATCGTTGATGATCTTCTTTGATATCTTTGTGATCGATTCAAATTTCAATTTATATCCGGTAACAGTTTTTTCTTCTTTGAAGTTTACTATCTTATTTTGTAAATTGCGAAACCCAAAAATATTTACTTTCTGATTGTATTTAACTACGTATAAGTTTACAAAGTTTATCTTACAACAATAATAATATATATGGCATTTATGTACTTTCCCTAAACGGAATGGATTGAACAAGTAATATGAAAGAGGCAAAATTTTAATACATATATCATCCTAAAGAGAAAAAAATAAGAGTTTTTGTTATGATATTATGAACGAACGATGGTGATAGTACGATATCTAATATCCTTGTGGATCATGTCTAGGTATTTATATTTTATTTGCAAATATGAAAAGTTGCTTTATTTTCTTCAGTTTTCTCCAAGTTTGAATTTCAAAGAAGAAAAACACGAGTTGTTCACAAACACAAATAATACTTTTTAACTTTGTAAATATTATTACCAACTTGTATATAACCTCTTCTGAAGCATATAAACACACACTAATACTATACATGATGTTACTTTTCTGTAATTGCAAACTTATTTTATCGAACTTTGTTCATATTATGCTGCGTGCATTCTATAAAAACAAGTTATTTTTAAAAGGGTTAAAAGTAATGAATGAAAAACGAAAGACAAGAATAACTGCACAAAAATGTGATCTTGTTTTGGTACATTTGCTATGTATAAAAAATAAAAATAAATAAGATCTACTTGTTATTTTTGTTATAAATAAGACTTGTGCCTTTTGTAAATGAATAGCAGTGTGATTATGTCTCTGAAGTGCTACTGATAATAATATAAAACTTCAAAATTCTGAGATAAAGTGCTTCATTTAGCATTAAAATACTTCTAGTTATGAATATGTATAAAAGTCCTAGGCAGATAGCTATATATTTGTGCTAGATGTCCGTTCATTTCTAAAAACGAAGGCAATAGCTTTAAACTGCTCATGATAATCTGTAAATGACGCGACTTTCTCCTATTTTCCCATATTTTGTGCAGTTTAATCTTGTGATGAATACGTGCCTATAATTCTACTGACCCTCAAACTGTACTCTGTACTCTCCACACTTTTCTAATTCTACCTAATATTTGAACTGCGAACTGAAGTAAACTTTAATATTAGTGTATACTCTCTGCTAGAAGCAAATGTCGCCCTAAAGTAGTGAAGTTATTTCTCGGAATCATTATGCCGTCAAAAGCTCCCTTTCCAACGATTTTACTAAGCTAACCATGTCATAATAATACGGTATTTTGGAATGTTTTAAATAAAATAATGAGATCACATGATGCTTGGTAAGGATTATATTTTTTTCTTTTTATATTTTCAACGTATCATATATTTCTTACTTTGCTAATGCTTGATTAAATGAATCTCATTAAATGTTCGTGTTTCAAAGTTCAAAATCCAACATAATTAAATTACCTAAATCACGTTGATTTCATGCAGTAAACATTTTATTTATAAAAGGAGACAAAATGTTCGTATATTATATTTAGATGCAATATCATATCATATCAATGGCATATGTAAAAAAGAAACTCTATCCGCTTAAACTTTTTGAGTGTACAACGACTTCATAAAGAAAATATAATTTGGAATTTTCCTTTATCTCTACCAGATTATTTTACAACTCCCACGTTTAAAATTATTTCATATTATATTTTGTTTTTGTGAAAGTTGCTGCACTTGCATATTATCATCCCTTTTAACAATGATGAGTACAAAGAAGCGTTTTCATTAAAAAGAATCAAATAACCTAGTTAATTAGATCCATAAAATTTGATTTCTTTTGTGCACGTGTATACTATCTTATGGATACGAGGACACACCGATTTTGATACTAGGTATATGACATTAAAAACTATATTGTATGTTTGATGCAGTAGTATTATAATATAAACCTATGCAGTTTTTTCTTTGATAATATACCAGAAAAAACCTTTGAAACTCAAACCTTCTTCAAAGAAAAAACGATAATAGTAGTACTATATATTTTCCATTGTCAGGGTTTGTCGTGATTTAATTCTTATCGTCGAATGTCTCAGGCTCGGATAAAACATTTACGAAGTCGTCATCATCATCGTCTTCATGCTTAAAGCTGCTTGCATCACTCCCCTCCCCTGTGACAACTCCTCCAACAACAGGATCATATTTCACAGAGTCTACAGTGTTAGATATGCTGGTAGTAATACTCGCTGTTGTAGAGACAGCAGCAACTGCTGTGGCAGTAGTGTTGGCAGTAGTTATCCCTGCTTTAGCTTTGTTTGAGCTATCTTCATCAGATTCCGTCTTGACGCAGTCAATCTTGACCTTTGTCCTTTTAGAATCCCGAGAAGATCCCTTGCTAGCAGCTTCCCCACCACCACCACTACGTTGATGGCTGCTTCCACGACTTCGTTTCTTGTCTCCTTTATTCAGGGGATTTTTGGGAACTTCTAAATCAATCAAGTTGGCATCATTCATATTGTCAAAGCTAGATCTCTTTTGAAGCTTGGAAGAAGTAGTGCTAGCTGAATTATTCGTTGTTTCGTCGAACTCGCTTTTTACTTGGCCGACTCTTACAATGGAAGTAGGGGAAGATGAGATGGAGTCCATGTATGGCTGCTGCTGTTGCTCATTATTATTATTTTTTCCTGGAGACAGTCCTTTCCCTCCTTCAACATTATTATTATTCAAGCTGAGACTCAGAGAAAAGTTATTTTCTCCATTTACAGATGGAATTTTCAAGTCCTCTGGCTCACTTTTGAAATACTGTTGATGATGAGGTTTCTGCTGCTGCTGCTGCTCATCATCTACCAACACGTTGGAATTATTTTCATCGTCTGAAGATGATGATGAAGACGACGACGAAGATGACGATGAAGACAAAGCTGTCTTATTATTACCAGACACGACTAGCATGTCATCAACTGTTACAATTGGCGCTGATGGCAGTAGTGGAGACTCATCATGATCCGACGAAGACAGATTGCCATTATTACTATCGGAGCAAGTCTTTCGTGAGGTTTTCTTAGTTGACTTGTTATGACTTTTGTTGGCAGCCTTCTTATTTGGATTAAGATTGATCATTGTACTGCTGCAACTAGTACTGCTTGTGGTAGTAGTTGTAGCGGTTGTTGTGGTAGAGTTACTACTACCATCAGACAAGCTACTATTTTTATTTTCTGTGTTACCACCACCAGGGCTGTCCATTTTATTCCCGTCACTTTTTGGCGAGTGATGGTTACTAATGATGGGTTGCTGCTGTTGTGACTTGGTGGCTCCATTACCACTGCCTTGAGATTGTAGGCTATTGTTACTACCAGTCACGGTCGGACTGTTACTTTTACCATTACTACTACTGCTGCTACTTCTTCTCCTTTTTCGGGTGGACTCAGATGTTGGGGGACTGCTTCGATTATTATTTTTTTGTCCCGTTATGCTCCCTATTGTTGTTAATGATGATGAGGATTCTTTAGATGCACCACCACTGCTAGTAGAGGTGGTGGCGTTACCGAGGGGTCTTATTTTTTGATAAATCTTTTGCAGATTACCCAGCACATATCTTGTGGACAGTGCGGAATTTGACGAGATTTTTGCTGAAGGTGGTGCGAGAGCGCCAGGAGGGAAATGATAACCAGCAGCACCAGTCTTTCCTTGCAAAAGGTTTAACGGAGGGATCGGTAGACTAGAAGGATGGTTAGCAAGGCTAGCCGGAGAATAGCGAGAATCCAAGGAAGGATGGGAATGATGATGGTCGTACCGTGGGACTTGTGGAGAGGATTGAGATGAGCCAAAGAGATTTACGTCTGCCGGGTCACGGAAAGCTGACAGGGCTGTATAAATGGGCCGAGGTGGTGTTGCGGCACGACCGCTGCTAGTATTACCTCCTCCAGCACCACTACTAGCGGCAGTACTGCTACTACTACTACCAGTGCTGCTGCTTTCCCAGATGCGACCCGAAACTCGTAAATCAACGCAAAGACCTGAGTCACTACTGGTACTTGCGCTACTGCTCGAAGAATTGTTTCCAGCATTGGTATTGTTATTGTTACTACTGCTATTATTATTCCCTGTCCCATAACTTGATTTTGTTGCTGCTGCTGCCGAGGACAGCTTTGTCAGCGAGCTATTTAACAACAACCCTTCCTTTCTCGATTGGTTTTCACTACCACCACTGCTGCTATTACCAGCGACATTCGGCTTTTCTCCATAACTCCCTGGATTACTTAAATTGTTATGTGATCCTCCAGAGGCATGAGCCGAATGGGCAAGTTGATGATGATGGTGTTGATGGTGATGATGATAGTGTCTTGAAGAAGACGACCCTCCACCGCCCCCACCAGCTCCACTATTGTTCCCACCTCCGCTATTTGAAGAAGGGGAAGGAGACGTGAGTCGAGATATGGAGAAACTTGATGACTTATTTGTACTACTGCCTCCACCTTTACTACCGCTACCGCTCTGATGAGCTGGAGGAGATTTATTTGGAATTTTATGACCAAGCCCATTCAAGTAATGGGGAGATGGCGTTTGATTGTTTATTTTCGTCGGAGAGGAATGTAATTGACTTCCCTCATATTTGTTGCTGCCCAGTAGCAAGGAAGCAGTGGAAGCAGCAGCCGCTGCTGCTGCCGCAGAAAAGTATGAAGCATCCTTCAGTGGTGGAGAGTTGGCAAGCAAATCTTTTTCCTTTTGACTTAATGATGCTGATGATGACTCACCCGGAGTTCGACTTGAACTGAGCTTTGAGAGGTGTGGTGGGAGATGAGCAACTCCCTCCAAACTTGGTGTAACAAAAGGGTTAATTGATGACAAGGAATGTGGACTACTTCCTGCACTTCCACTCATTCTCCCATTGCTTTGCGTGTTGGCAGAAGTTATGCTGCCACTTAGAAGGTTAAGATTGTCTGTACGAAAGAGTTCAGAAGGTGACTGTGCTCTACCAAGAAAAGGTCCCGTAGATCCAGTGCCAGTTCCTCCAATAGAGCCACCGCTGGTTGCTCCTGCTGAAGCAGAATTAGAGCCGAGAGGTTGATTGGGAGCAAGACCTGGTGGGAAAGGGACGCCCATGTTCATACTCATTGCTGCCGCGGCGGCTGCTGCTGAGTTCATGTTCATGTACGGATTTGGCAAAAAAGGTGGAAAGAACCAGAATGGATGTGGTCCAAATGGGTGAAACGCTGCAGCAGCGGCGGCGGCAGCTGCTGCGGCTGCAGCAGGTGAAGATGTAGACGATGAACCTGCCGTTGCTCCAGCGCTACTTGATAATGGAGAAGTCGCAGAGGCAGAAGCCATTGAAGTGGATGGAGGTCTTCCGGCAGGACTATGCCTTTCAGATTCTTTATCCTGCAAAACACAAATGGATCATTAAAATTAATTAGCTGCCATTAAGAGAGCCGTCGACAGGGAGAACATTGCATTAGGAGAGTTGAGTATGTCATTAGCTTGAGGTCACAGTCTGATCTGCTTTTCGGGCATCCCCATACACATACATTATACGGCAATATGAAAGCATTCTATAGAGAATAGAGAAGCTGCAGACGAGTCGGGTGGAATAAAAGGAAACGAGAACAACAACAGTGGTAAACAAAAGGGAAAAAGTTGTTATTGGGTAAAAGAGGATCATGGCTGTGCACAATAAAACTGTACATGCCTCAGTAGCTGTTGTAGTGTGGTAGCGATAAACATACAAATGGAAAAGTAAAAGGAGCATTTATACATATGTATTTCTTTTGAAAGTTCCCTTTTCTCCTGTGTAGTGGTATAGATGGCAAATATAGTAGGAAAAAGGAAAGAGGAGAGGGAAACAACACTTATGCACATGTACTTTTATTTATATGTTAGGGTGATAGTTTTTGGTTCCCTAGTATAAGTGATAACGATAAGAAGAAAAGGCGAAAGAAAAGGAAAATAAATGTTGTAGAAGGTCTTTCACGGATAAGTGAGCTGTAAAACTGACTGACTGAGTTTTTCTTGCTCAAGAAAAAAGAAGAGGACGCAGTAGGATACGAAGGGAAACTTTATTTTAGTATGATTTTTTTGGTTCTCTGAAAGAAAAGGTTGCTTTTGTACATCAGAGTGATCATCATCATCGTCAGATCATATTCATGTGCTTATGGCATATAGTCGTGGTCGTAATAAGAATTCAAAGAATTGGTTATGACTATTTATGTATATAAAAGTGAGGAATTACAGATATATGGAATGGAACACAATTGCAAAAGTATAACCGTTTTAGCATTCCTTTCAATGTGCGATACAGTAAAAGAGTGGATGATATAAAAGAAATCCAACAACATCAGCACAACCATCATCATATCGTCATCATCTAAAGAAATCATTCGTTTAACAGCCTGACGATATGTTCCCGGAAAACTGTTTTTTCTTTCACTTTTATAGATAAACAGGTATAGGTAGATGTATGTATTCAATCTATATTTTTTGTCCCCATGATGCGATCCAATCTCGCTTTATATGTAGTTTTTCTATTCGAAATTCTGTTTTGTATTATTATCTTTCCCATATATACAGTCTGTGAAATGGGCATTATAAGGTTGATTCTTATGGTTTGCTTTGCTGTGTGCAATGCCATAATCCACATCATGCTTAACTCCCACTCAATCTCTTTCCTCCCTTGTCTTTCCTCTCTCGTTTCCTTACTACCAACTACCACGTATTTAATTCAGCGACACTCTTTTTTATACCATTTTTCTTGTCTAGGAATGTTTCACGTTGATTTACTTTAAATATGTTTTGCCTTCCATGCTTGTAGTCCTTTTTTGTTATAAGTTGTGTCTGTGATTTTGATTTGGTCACACTTGAACTGCTGTAGTTAACGTAATCGCATGTAACTCAACAAGCTTGCTTGATTATAATAAAAAATACTTATACAAGAGGCATAATAAATGGATTTATTTTATAAATCACGTATTTCAATTATGTTTCAATTCTAAATGTGTGCATTTATAAAGTTTGCTATGTAAATATGTTTATATGAGCATTTCCGTTCTTTGCTATCACATTTTCCGGTAACTTTCACTTCTGACAGGACACTTTACAATTCTTTTCATACGTCTGATTTATGTATTTTCTGACATGAATATAGTATGAATTCCACTAATGTAATTTTGCTTGTCATTTCAAAGGTCAACTTTCAAATTTCCTCCCTCAAGCAATTTAACACGACACATTCATTCAAAATGAATCTGTCATTTTAGTTTACAGATCATGGATTTTGACAGGCTTTAAGAAGATTCTAGAAAATTAACTTTACGCACATCATCCATTATTGACGCAAGCAATAATACTAAAACATTTTTCACTTTAAATAACTTTTGGTAAAGTATTTAGAAAGAAATGTGTATTTTCTTTGTTACATGTTGATTTCCCGTGATATGCAATACTTATTCGAAAGAAATACAATAACACCGTAAAGTTTAACTCCAAAATGGTCAAAAGTACATAAAAAAGCAATTGATGTTATGTGGGTTTACCTAATACACACAATGAAAACGAAGGAAATAAGAAGATAGAGAGACGGAGAAAGGAAAGAGAGAAAAAAGAAATTTAATCATGAGATGGAATCCAGTCAAGATGTCATTCAATGGTTTTGAAAGTGTCATGTTTGCATACGAAAAAAACGAAAAAGGGACCACCAACGAGTCATCTCCTTTTCTTTAAAACCCAAAGAGCTCTGTAAACTACTCTTATTCTCTATACAAACTAAGCGATAAAAAAATCTTGTAATGTATGTCTCCACCAGACAAAATAACATACATACTATGTAAACCCTGCCCATATACTGTCCAAAGTACACTAAAAACCCTGTACTAAGTATGTACAGCCACATAGCGCAACCCTGGCACATCTTGAAAAGAAAGGCAATGTAGTCAAACATGCGAACAAAATTTCCCTTGACAGTTCTCCCAGAATAAATTGTCAGAGATCATCCAACCTAAGATGATATTATTACAGACCATTTCCTATTCACATAACATCAGTAAGCAAGTAAGCAAAGCAATAGGTTGAAAAAACGAATAGTGGAAAAAAGAGAAAAGGTAACTTTTTTCTCCTTTTCTCTCTTATTCTCTTTCTCTCTTACTCGTTTCCTTTCTCCTGAAAGGTCTGTAAGTTCAATCGTAAAACGAAGCAGAAATATTCATCTAGAGCAATTGTATACAGCATCACCACATCTTTTTTTCTCTATATCAGAGCTTCTGTGTATATCACCAACTATATATACTATCAGTGCCACCACCATACCATCACCATCATCTTTACTACCAACTACTAGTTCTCCTTCCAAAAAAAACCTACTTTACTGGTAATATTATTTCATTGCATGATGATGATGGTGGTGCTGATAGTAACTAAAGACGAGTGAAAGAGAAGGACAGATAAAAAAATACCGCGAAAAAAAGCTTAGAAGAAGCCAGCAAAACCAATATGTAGGTTGTATGCGGATGTATTATCTGATATATAATAGGTTAAGAGAGAAAAAAGTTTCTCTGGACAGATTTTCTGCCTCAGAGTACCTTTTTCTGAGTTGTTTAACTTCATTTTTTCTTTCAGTCAAGCTGAACTGACTGACTAAGTTTTGGGTCGGGTAAATGTGAGCAAGTACCAACACACACACATACTCTACCAATACCATCACCACACTATCAAGTATGTCCGTGTGTGTGTTTATGGTATATGTACATAACATAACTAGCAAAAAAACCAAGTTGACTAGCTGAGTGAGTGAGAGAGAGAGAAGACTGAAAAGAATAAGTGCAACTTTCACAGAGAGATCATCATCATCATCACCAACAAAATGTCTCGGTTTTTTGTTATACTTATAATGTTCTCTTCGCTCTTTTTCTAGCTGTTAGTGGTATTTGGTTCACTCCATGATGTGATGATGGTGGTGCTAGGAAAAAAAAGCAATGGAGTTTTTTCTCTCTACGCTGTTGCTGTGAACTGAACTGATACTGAGTGGAAATAAAGAGGAGATAATGTACTTCTGTGTCTAGTACAAGATCCCCATTTATAGTATTTATTTGGGAGGTGTGTAGTTGATATGTATTTTTTTTCTTTTTACAACTTACCACCGCCACCATCACCAATATATTTGTTCAAGTGGGTACTTGAACTACCTTATTTTTCCTTTCTCAAAAAAGTAGTTTTCCATTAATTTAAATAGCCTAAT